>NW_010729406.1:210148-225222 GCF_000365185.1 Nelumbo nucifera
CTTGCAGTTGATATATCTTGGCATAGTGTCTCTGCTCTGAATAGGTGGACTTCACTTGTTCCCATATCTCACAAGCAGTTTCAGCCCACATAAAGGTCTTCCTTACTTGTGGCAGCATGGAAACCAAGAGCCAAGACATCACCATACTATTCTCTTGGTTCCACCTATCATATTCARYAYTTCCRTAYTTYGGTTCCTTCACTCTCCCATTGATGTATCCTATTTTCCCCCTAGCAGTGATGTAGAGTTTTATTCCCCTAGACCACTCAAGGTAGTTCAGACCATCAAAGGGAATAACAACCATGGGAAAACTCATATCCATTCCCCCACTCACTCCATTGTGGCTCCCTCAAATCTCTGAAGTAGCAGAATTCTCAGACGACATGGTCAAAACAGATAATCAGTCCCAAACACCGGACTTAGGACCCCTCTTTACTCTACAAAACAATGCTCCACTTAGTCCACACCCACACACTTGGGTTTAAAAACAGGCTGAGCACAAACAATACCAAATTCAGGACAAAACAGAAGCAATATTCAGTAGATTTCAGATCTGTACAGTTTTAACAGTCCCAACCTACCAGCCTTCCAGAATGTCTAAAGCCATTAATCAGCAGGAGAGATCCTTATCACTTATAATCAAGTCAAATTATTGAGATGACAGGTCATCCTTGACTTATAGTTGTCTTAACACATGAACAGGATCACACAATCCAAAAAAAAACAGAGGTATACAAATCCGATAGCATTCAACAGCCTAGATTCGTTTGGTTTTCACTTGGTACACGACCAAGAAGGGTAAAGAAGAGAAAACGGAAGAACTGTACCAGTTGTAAAGCTGTTTTCCTCAGTCCAGATTCAGATCTCTGTTCCGCCCAGGTTCAGCAGGTCTGTTCGATCTATTCTCTTAGTAAAGGTTGTTCGATCTGCTCTCTTTAGTCAATATTCCTGCTCTGATACCATCTTGATAGTATGGCCGGCCAGAAATAAGAGGAAGAAAAGAGAAGAGAAGAAGAAGAGAGAAGAGAGAGCAGAAGAGAAGGGATGTAACAGTGCTGGCGGCATCAGCCTTTATTATAATATATATATAGGGCGGCAGAAGTAACAAGGGAAAAGACCATTGTGCCCCTGAGTACAATAACAAACATAACAAAAGTGAAAAAACGAAATAAAAAAACACTTTAACTAGCCAAACAGACCCTAACACCAACAACTAAATTATTTTAACAAATACCATTTCAATTTTAGGTACAAGGATACTCTTCAGTTGTTTGTTAATATATGTTGCTATAATTATTATGTACCTCTGCATGAAACCTCACCATTTCATTGATTAGAAGGTTGCTGAGAAGGATGGGGATGTGCAATAGGTCTAGATTCTTCAATGTTATGCTCAGCAACTCCTTGAACCTACAGAACAAAAGAAATGCTTTACGAATACAAGAGGAATATGTCTATACATGCTCTGAAATTTTAATATGGATATTACACCTCACAATTGCAAAGGGTCAAGTCCTTTTTTTTAATGTTTGGTAATTACTAAGAGATGTGTCCAATGGTATAGATTACTATTTTACTATCTTTAAAACATTTTTTTGATATTTCTAAATCTCAATTTTCTAGTACCAATGTAGTTACTGGTACAAACAGCTCAACTTCCTGCTCATATCTGTTAGATAGTAACAAATTAGCCTTGGCAGACGAAACCTGTCTTCTTAGTATAACTTCTCTGTAGTTCACCCCACTTTACATTTGGAGTCAACAATTCATATATGGGTAGATTCTTGACTTGCATAAACCAAACCCATCTTCACGTACACTGCGAATAGATCTATCTTCTCTGTGGAGAAATGGAATTTGCTACATGCTCAAATGGTTAGGTCCATACAAGTCAAACGTCTCTGATGGCTATCAATATATTAAATCTATCTGAATTGAGTATTAAGTCCTTTCTTCATCAACTCTAAGAAGAGAACTTGTTACTATCTTACAGATATAGGTAAGACGGAGGATGTTGAGCTGTTGGAAGTTGATACAAGTAACTACATTGGTACTGGAAATTTGAGATTTTGAAACATCACAATTAGTTTTAAAGATGATTAAGTAGTAAGCTGTAGTATCCCAAATACATTACCTTAGGTCGTTCTTATCGAGGAACAAAAAATTGGATTTTAAAATTATGGTTGAGATATCCTTTTCCTTTTTTTTTCTCTTTTTTTTTGTGTGTGGGGGGGGGGGGGTGTGGAGGGGAGGAGAGATGCTTTTATACAAAGCGTACCTGTTGGTAATAGTTGTTCCATGTCTGCATCTGCAATGATGTTATCTGTTGTTGCTGCTGATGGTGATTATTGTGTTGTGGTGGCTGCTGCTGCTGGTTTTGTGGATGTTGCTGCTGTTGATGGCAATGTGGTGGTTGTGGCTGCTGTTGATGTTGATGATACAGTGCTTGTTGTGGCTGCTGCTGCTGCTGTTGATGGTACTGAAGTTGTTGCTGCTGTTGTGACTGCTGCTGGTACTGTAACTGCTGAACATGTTGTTGATGTTGTTGTTGTTGCTGCTGCTGGTAATAATAATATTGCCACATCTGAGTAGCATATGCTTCATTGATTTGCATATGTCCATTCTGTTCACTATTTTGCAGTGGATATGGATAAACATGTCCTTGAGGGTAGGAAACATGTTGAGTGACCACTTGTGAATGTGGTGCACATGCAAAGCCCTGCTGCTGAACATTGTGAGCTGGCCAGACGAGAGCACCCGCTGTTTGAACATGAGCAGAAGCCACCTGATGCTGGTTTTGCACTTGGGGGCCATGCTGAACCTGTGGGATTTGCCAGGATGGAGGCTGACAGGGATAACCTTGGTTCATTGGCATTTGGGAGTGAATTTCAGCAGGTTGGACAGATGAATTTGGAGAAACCTGCCATTGTTGAGGATGCTGGGCTTGAGGATACCCATGAAATCCAAGATTGGTATCTCTAGGAGTTTGCCCGGTAAAACTCATCTGATGCAAGTTTCCTCCATTGATGACATTATGATGCAATGGGCCATCTGTATGCGATATAGATTGTGAATGTGTCTGTGCTTGTGGAGAACCTGGATCCATGGCCTTATGTGGAGAATCATTTTCTGTTTGAGAATGAACCCCAGCAGGGTCATCGGCTTTGGTGCACGGCATATTAGATACAGAAATATCCTTATCATCACCACCATCTTGTAATCTGCTTCCATTCGACCTAGGAGTTTCTTGAGGAGCTTCACAGCCACGAGATGTGGTATGAGCAGAATCCTGTTCATGATCTGTGTTTAATGAAAGACCCTCGAGTGAAGGCAACTTAGGATCAAATTTGGACTCCTGGTCAGATGCTTTACAAAGTTTGTTTTCCTTGTTGGAATACTTTTGCACAGCCTCTGTAGATTGAGGACCATTATGGGCTTCATGCACTAAATCATAAGCATCCTCATTCTGCTTGACTGCATCTTGCCAAGATTCTTCTTCTACAGCTGGTAATGTTACCTGTTGCATTTGCTCTTGTCTGACATCATTAGCTTCTTCTAATTGGGACTGGCCAGTGGCACTGTTGTTAGACTGTATATCAGGATTTTCATACACAGAGAATTTCTGGTTTAACCTTGGATGTTCAAATGGGTCATGAGAGCTATCATTTTCAGAAGCACAACTAGGAAGGGGAATAAGAGTATCTCGTCTTACTTCTTTGGCCATTTCTTGGGTGTGATTCCCTTTGGCTGGATGCTTACATGGGAAAGGAGGTCTCATC
The DNA here is from genome assembly GCF_000365185.1 of Nelumbo nucifera. The sequence goes on from NW_010729406.1 coordinate 213,928, forward strand.
AAATGTGGGAAAAGCCGCCAGTGACGATTCCATGCCTTCATGATATCATGGATGGTTCCACAGAGGTCCAGAAACTGCTATCATCAAAGATTGATAAATGTATATAAGTGGACAATGTAGAAAATTTATCCAATAATAGACACATGGAAATTACATTTCTAAAGAAAGCTTAGTTTCTTTCCTACTGAATTAGTTAAATTACTAAAAGATGGGAATGGGTTCTTCTTAATGCCTAGATACTATACTGCAGGACCTATGGAGTAGAGGGAAGATCCACTGCCTTCAAGCTTACAGAAGATAGGTCAGCAGAATTTAGCTGTAGTAACTAGGCAAACCAAGGTTGCAGATGTACACAAGTGTCAGTATGGTCTCACTGTAATGCTATGCTCCAATGATAATGAACTAGGATAGAATCAAGTTGCAATCCAACATAAGGGTAGCATAACTGTTATTCAAAGTCAAAAGTAAGACATTTAGGTAATCAATATTTTAAACTTCTAGTTTTCACTGAAAGGTGCATTAGTGGTGCTCATTCAGACAAGTTGCTGGATCTATGAGAATTTCAAGCTCACAGGATGCTTAAGAACTTGAGTTATATTAACAGAAGAGAGGAGAAATACGGAAGAAGAGAAGGGAGAGAGAGGAGAGAAGGGAGAAGAGAAGAGAAAGGTTTTGGAGTCAACTAACTGACTGGCGGCGCCAGCTTATATTATTATATATAGGGCAACCATAATTAAAAGGGAAAAGACCCTTATGCCCCTGCTTAGGTTAGAGTACATAAACAATGATAAAAAACTTACTTTAACCAGACCAAACAGACCCTAACTCAGCAGAATACAAACATAAAAAATAAAGTAAACATTTCAACACTCCCCCTCAAGTTGGGACATAGATGTCAATCATGCCCAATTTGTCACACAAATTATTATGCCACACAAGTTTTTCTCTAATAAAATGCTTAAGTTGGAGTGCACGCTTCTTCGCTCACAAGTTTTTCTCTAATAAAATGCTTAAGTTGGAGTGCACACTTCTCCGCTCATTTCTCTAATAAAATGCTTGTCCACTTCAATATGTTTTGTTCTATCATGGAGGACTGGGTTAGCAGCAATATTGATAGCAGCTTTATTGTCACAATAGAGTGACATAGGTTTGTTAACTGTAAAACCCAGCTCTCCTAACAAGTTTTTTATCCACATGATTTCAGAAACTCCATGAGACATAGCTTTGTATTCTGCTTCAGCACTAAATCTAGCCACTACACTTTGCTTCTTACTTTTCCAGGTGACTACATTTCCTCCCACAAAGGTACAATACCCACTGGTAGATTTTCTATCATCAACAGTCAGGAGGGGTCATAAAACAGTACCATCACACCACAATGGTTAAAAAACAGGCCATCCACGACCTACAGGTTTTCTATTTTCAGGTATGGGATCACACGATCCATAAAAAAAGAGGTTAGAACCTCACAACTTCTCTGACGGCATTCAACAGTCCTGATTCATTTGTTTTTTTCTTGGTACACAACCAAGAGAAAAGAAAAAAGGTAATAGAACAAGTTTGTACCAGTCGTAGGTCAACCTTTCTGATCTCAATTGAAGAAGACAGCAAGATAAGAGAGAACTTGTTTGATCTGCTCTCAGACCCAGTAGAACTGCTCTGATACCATATTAACAGAAGAAGAGAGGAGAAATAAGGAAGAAGAGAAGGGAGAGAGAGGAGAGAATGGAGAAGAGAAGAGAAGGGAGAAGAGAAGAGAAAGGTTCTGGAATCAACTGACTGGTGGTGCCAGCTTATATTATTATATATAGGGCGACCATAATTAAAAGGGAAAAGACCTTTACACACTTGCTTAAGTTAGAGTACATAAACAATGATAAAAACTTAATTTAACCAGACCAAACAGACCCTAACTCAGCAGAATAAACATAAAAAATAATGTAAACATTCCAACAAGTTACAAGGAGGCTATGTATGGTGGATGAAGTAGATCCCTAATCCCTCCTACCACAAGGTTTCTGGCTAAAGAAATTTTGATAAACCATACTCCCACCAGATAGAAGAACAATGCCAGATATGGATTAGCAAACTAGGTCTTCAGTAAACATAAAAAAGAAATCATGTTTTATCAAAAGGTCAAAACAACTAATAGGTGTGGCATAGAAGGCTTGCCAGTGCTAAGAGTTTCATACCAGAAAATAATGTAGAAAGTAATAAATCAAGGAGTTGAACCAGGATTAGACCATGGTTGTAAGGAACCATACCTTCAGAAAAATAAACCATGCCATTCAAGATATACAACAATACCTTGTTTTAGCAATAGGCATATAGGGGGTTGGTCCATTCAAAACATAACTCAAATAAAAATAAGTCCTAACCACCATTTTTCAAGGGCAAGAGATTTAAAGATTAACTTTGGGCTGGCAAGTGTGAAAATGTGGATTCAAGTCTGAGAGTGGCCACTTTGTGCAGAAAAAAATGCTGAAGGTTAGGACTGTATCCAGTCTACTCCAAGACCCCCGGTAGCTGGGACCAACATTTGCTAATGGCCTTTTTTACAAAGGTAGTCCTAAGACAAATAAAGCAAATTAGTAAAATTAAGACCTCAAAGCTTAGTAAAAATAGAAAATTGGATCTACTACATATAATAAATTTGAATTTCACTAAATAATAAAACTTTCGTACAATATATAGTATGCTCAAGGCCAAGATAACCATGATAAAGAAGTAACTTACTACAATTAGTAATTTTTTACAGAAAAACTAACATTAAAAAATCTTTTACAGCAATTTCTCACCAATCTTCTTCATTTTTGTCTTGTGCCAATTTCCAATTAATTGGTTCATGAATGCAAATACTGTTTGTTTAGCATCGTGTATCATAAAGCCCGCTAAGATTTGCACACATGGAACACAAAAATGGCATTACACATGCAAGAAACATATTATCCTTTCATTCTTTCCTTAAAAATGATAGAATATATAGTAGATCAGTCAAAGGGAAAAGCAACCTCTAAATATAAGCTTGATATATCCTCACGATCTTGAGTGTTTAAACCTTTGGATACATCTGACCGTGGAGAGATTGCATTGGCTACAATTGCATCTAACACATTCACCTGCCTTGGCCCTCCATGCATCATCTCAAAGTTTATTAATTCCTGCACAAGTAACAGGGTGTAAACAATTTGGCAGATCCACTGAATTTGCAAAAGCAATGACACTTCCAATATGATGCTCTTACATATAAGTATATAAAATATGTATTCAAGGATTAAGGTCATTACCCAATGCTGGTTCTGGCTATCTGGGTCTTGGGAGGGGTGAACTGGGTAAGGACCTAACCTCCAAGGCTTCAACATAATTTAGGATTCGATTACCCGGATGCACAAGTTATTGTTCTCTCTCTCTCTCTCTCTCAAAAGAATAAAATAAAATAATAGTGATTTATCAAAAAAGAAACTCCAACATATTTTGCACCAAGTGGCTACACTCGGACTCATTTCCATGTTCTCATGCTTGAGCCTGAGATTTACTATCACATCTAACGATAATAAATAGGGGCCAAGGCTTAGATGATCATCAAACAGAACAGAATGGATAAACAGGATTCGTGTCGATGATCCCTTATTGTTGGGACAAGGCTTAGATGATGATGATCTAACAATGGCCCCTATTTATTAAAATCTATGCACATATCATCAAGACTGGTGATCAAGTAATGAAACCTAATGATTGTAAAAAACTCTATGAGAACTCCTTCAACATTTTGCATTGTTTAATTACATGCCCAATTTATATAAATTGAGGAATCACGGATCTAGGCATTACTACCATTTCTTATGGTTGTTTGGTTGGGAGAGGTATCAAAAAGGCCTAAATCTATTTCAAGGAATCAAGTATGAAATGGGGGACAGGATGAAAGTGAGATTTTGGAAGGACAATGGTGTGACAAAAGACTTCTAATGGAGCTCTTCCTTGTATTTTAAATTCCATAGATGCCACAGGGACAGTTGTATGAAATTAATGGTAGTAGGGTAGTTTGGGCATCAAGAATCAGAAGAAATCTCCACTCTCCAGATTCAAAGATGTGCTCTGATCCAAGAACTTAGGGATACCTGCCTATGGAAAGGAACAAGTCTTGAATTTTCACAGTGAGGTCCTTGTTCACGCAATTGTGATGCTTGCCAAAAGAACCTTTTCCACCAAAGCATGGGATCCACCATCACAGTCGAAAGTCTCCCAAGTGTGGACAGTAGCGATGGTCAAATGTCTTACAAGATACGAGCAGCTGAGAAGAGGTAGGGAGATTCCTTAAACCAGCTATGTCCTTTGCACACATGAGACGGAGACAACAGACCATCTTTTTATATACTGCCTTTACCAATGACAATATCGGCTTATTTTTGTCAATTGTTCAATATCAATTGGTACTTTAGTAATACAGTGACAATGGTGTTGTCTGAGTTGTCAAATGTAAACCTATGATCATAGTTGTCAAGGTGGTGATGCCTAGCAACAATGCACTTTTTATCTCGCCTCACCCATATGCCAAGCAGTTTCCATACACACACACATACACACACACACACACACTAGTAAACTTTTTCTATGATACATGAGCTGTCTCATTTAACATAACACAAAAAATGGATCTATTTTTATGTAAAATTTAAAACTTTCACTCCATTTTCATTATTAATAAAAACAATTTTTTTTTTTATATAATGTGATGAATGTATAACATCAACGATGTCTCTTTATATAAACTTTTTCTACTTTTCATAGCTTTTAGTATTTCTGTCTATTTTTAATTTTTTATCATTTAATTATGATATCATGGTTTAACCTAGATTATTGAATTCTTGAACCATTCCATGAATGGAAAACATTTTCCTTTTCAAGACAATTTTACTTTTTGCATTCCATTTCCACCATCAATTAAAGAAATTCTTATTTATCACACTCATTTTCTTTAATATGATGGCTATATAATATTAGAGATGTGGTAAATTTTCTACTAATATTTTTTGTATTTCTATATTTTTAAATTTTATTATTCAATTATAACATCATGGGTTGACCCATTTGTCTGGTACAATTGGCCCATTTGGTTTTAAATCTTGTATTTCATAATATCATTAATAAAAGTATTTCTTGTTTATCACACTTGTCTTTTTTATTATGAATTAATATATAATGTTAAAGATGTGTCTACATTTTTCTATTTTATGTATTGTCTATATTTTTTATTATTTTCTATTTTTAGAAAAAAATATTATTTTACTATAACATCATGGGTTAATCCATTGATCTAAATGTTTAAACCATTGGCCCACCACTTGGGGAGGAAAATGGTATCATTTATGGATTAGTTTTAAACATTGCATTCTATCTCTATCATTAACAATAATACTTTTTGTTTATCATATCTATTTTTGTTTAATATGACAAATATATAATATTAAAGATGCGACTAAAAAATTCTAATTTTTTATTTATGTATTTTTATTTATTTTTAAATTTTATTATTTAATAATGGTATCTTGGGACTCTAGATCTCCTACCCACAACAACTCTACCCACATGTACCCACAAAACACTACCCCCCTCCCCATGCATAATAACATGTAAGAGGATGAGGTGTTCCCCATTTGTGGCTGTGATGTTATGTGGGTAGGTGTGGGTAGAGTTGTCGTGGGTAGGAAATCCAGACTTGTATCTTGGACTCACTTGTTTGACCCAAATGGTATAACTACTTATCTAACACCTAGAAAAACCGATTTCATTTTTAGTTGATTTTAAAATATAGTATTTTATTTATATCAATAACCTCCCTTAACATTTATCTGAATACTAAAACTAATACAGCTAAATATTTTCAAAACCCAATTTTACCCCTTCAGCTATTTGTGTCAATTTCATTAAACAAAGACCTGCCATCAAAGAAATTCGCTTTTTTGCAAGTAGTAAATACCTGTTCAAATTAAGATTATGTTGGACCACTACAAAATTTGATATTAAAATGAGTACATAGTAATATCCAACCTGAGGTTGTCACCATTTAAGTAACCGGACTCTCCAACATCTAGTCGCCGCTGCTAGATCACAAGGGCAAACCAGGGCCGCTACAAACGAATACTCAACCAGACTCCAACAGCATTCAAGCTAATGGGAACTCCTCATCTTTAACTCAGCTTTAGTTTTTGGTTTTTATAGGCCATTAACACCCAAATCTTCCTCTCTGTCTCACTTACCACTAACCACTGATGATTTTTCCTCATCTTATCCAACTTCCAAATTGAATTGTTAAAGCTTTCCAACTATAGCTTTAATGGTTATTAATGGTTTTTAGATTAAAGAGGTGGGAGGAGATTTATCCCTTTTCTTCTCATAATAATGAAAGGCCATCGATTTCTAAGGTTTCTACTTCCTTACCCATAATTGTTGAGAAGTTACACAGGTAGAGATTGATCGAGGAGCTCTGAAATGGGTTTTAGTTGCTCATAGACCTTGATAAGGGATTCATCACGTTCGATAGTTTGAAGAGAAACTCTTACCTTTTGGGGCTGTAAGGATCGATAGATGACAAGATGCAGATCATGTTGAGGGAAGAAGATGTGGACGGCGATGGGGTTCTTAATCAGATGGAGTTCTCTATCTTCATTTTCAGATTAAGATTCGATTTGATGGAATCATCTAAGATGTTGCTAGAAGACTCGAACAAGATCTGATGGATGTATATGCCTTTCAGTTCTCTTATTTGCCCCCTCTTTACATTGCTCTATTTTTCTTTTCTTCATTTGTTCTTTTGATTGGTGCAAGAATTGAGAAGAGTAGAAAATAAAATACAACAAAAGAATACAAAAAAGCATTTGTTTATATTTTTTTATTGATGTATCAACATTCTTTATACCATTTCTCTCTCTCTCTCTCTTCAATTTTATTCCATTCTCTTCTGGCCTACTTATTCCTGTTCATGTGGGACTGAGGGAACCCCGATTTGTTATGACTTTAGCTCCAAGTTATATTAGTCAAATGGGTGAAGTAGAGGAAGTGAATTTATAAGAGGACACAATGAGTTTTGTAAAAGATCTGAAGGTGAGAAGGTGAAGTGGTGAACCGATGAAAGGATGTTTGTTCCTTTGGCTCAGTTTGGAAGGAGTACAAATACAAATATGTAGAGTGCAAAACCTTGTGTTTTATATTATTTTGCATGCATTTGTATTGTACATATTTGTATTCGTTCTTGGCTCAGGTTGGAAGGAGTACAAATGCAAATATGTGGAGTGCAAAATCTTGTATTTTGTATGTATTTATACTGTACATATTTCTATTTATACCCTTTCTAAACTGAGCCTTTTTTACAAGTTTTGCAAAAAATGACTCATCATCAACCATTAAAGCTTTAATATAGCTTGTGATTGGGGTGTGTCTAGCTTCAACATTGTAGTGTGTCATTCTTGCAAGTCCACAGCAATTTTAGAATCACCTTCAATAATCAACCTCTCAATCCCCAATTCTTTAGCTTTCTCCACCCCATACACAGCTGCCAACAGTTCTGATCTCATCACATCTCCATGCTGAATAGGACCTGAAAACATGGCTAGAATATTTCCATTTTCCTCCCTGATTACCCCACCAATACCTGAAGGTCCATGATTGCCCATGCAGCTGCCATCAAAATTTAATTTCTTCCATCCAGCACATTGATAACTATGGCTATGATGCTCAAATATGGTACGGACACGGACGTGGATAATATAAACAGGACAGATATCCCATGTAATATGCTTATATTCATGCTTTAATATCTAGTTTTGAAGCTAAATGTCATTTCTCAAGACTTATGTCTTGTCAAATTTAATTGTTTAGCTTCTACAGAATTTTATGGTATAATTTGTTAAATCATACATAAAAACAGCATTGGGAATAGTGGATCCCCTCAATTTTTTTGAAGAATCTGTGGAATTCAAGTTTTTTTCATTTCCTTTCCTAGTCAGTCCTCTAGACTCGAGAAATAATAACGTGGCTGTTACATACAAGAACCTGGTGCCTCAAAAGGTGATCCTTTTATACCTCTTCTACACAGAAAAGTTGAGATTCAGGTAGTGCAAGAGTAATAAATTGTGAATTGAAAAAGAAGTGCAACTTTCTTTTGTTGATGATTAAAGGGAAACAAATTCAACAAAGGGGCTTTGGAGTTAATCATGTTGGAAATAGGTAAATGAGATGCACTTTTTGATGTTTCATTGCCACCAAAATTTTAGAAGGATATATATGGACCTACCTTTGGGTAATCAATTGAGTAAATTGAAGATTGTTTGGACTGGATATAGAAAGTTCTCAACTACCCTAACCCAGGCATTGGCTTTTGTAGAGTTTGTTCATCTAGTGCATGCCAGATTAAAGCTTCTATTAGATGTAAATAAATTTCCCGGTGAGGCATCAAACATGAAGTTATAAAGAAAAAAGAATAGAGAAAAAAAAGGAAGCAATATGCAAATACCTCTAAAAGTAATCTGCAATATGGCAAATGATGAATACCCTCAATTAAGACTTCTCTAGTAGCATCTATGCTACCGGTGATCTATTAAGAAATTCAGGAAAAAAAAAATCAGTAGCAACTTCCCGTTAATAGAGGAACATCAAATAGAGAAATCCACCTCATAATGAAAAAAGAAGAATATGTTGGTCAATGAAATAACAAACAAAGACTCAAATAAGAATATTATACTAAAAAATCTCATAAAATTAATCTTGAATTGCTTTTATGGAACTAAACATTCAGACAGTGTTGTATCAGTAATTCTGCAGATAAACATAGAACTATATACTACAGCCAAATAAGTTCACATCAACCGATAAAAATCACATACAAGCATATTAATTATCACAAATGCAGAACCAAAAAGATCATTTAAAAATCTGTAAAGAAATTCCATATTTTTAGGTTGTATGTTAAAGAACTTGGAGTACCACTTACCCTCACACCTGGCCTAATATGCATACTTAAACCAACACTCTCATTCCTAAGCCATAACTAAGTATTAGTGCTAAACATTAATTCTTTATTCTGGATTTGCAGATTTTTATAATTGCCTACCCATTTCAATGGTCCTGCCAAACACGTAAATTTGAAGGTCTCACTCTTACATGTATGTGAAAACCCACACATGGCCTTTCACAATTCAACCTAATCATAAAGGACATGGATTGAAGTAGTAAGAAATGAACAGAACAGAATGGTGGAACAGGATTCATGTTGCTGACCTCATATAGTAGGACAAGGCTGAGATGATGGTGATGATGATGAATTCAAAACAGAAAGGTAAAACCCAAATAAAGCCAAGCAAGCTTTCTCAAGAGAAAGCATGCCAATAAAAAAAATTGTGCTGAACAGAATGCTGAAACAGGATTCATGTAGCCAGCCTCATATAGTTAGGACTTGGGACAAGAACAGAATGGTGAACAGATGATGATGATGATAAATGTGCAGAACAACTAAACCAAGCAAGCTTTCTCAAGAGAAAGCATGCCAATAAAAAAATGTGCAAAACAAAGGATCCTGCTTTACATTTTAAAAACATGCTTTAATTATTTCCAAGTAGAATGTTCTTACCATCATCAGGTATGAATGTCCATGTAATAAGCACAGGAGAAACATGATCATAAACAAAAGTTCACAAAACACAGGTGTAACACATGAAACAGATGTCCAAGTCCAATTCCAAACACATCCAGATTGGTGTGAAACTATATTGTATACATAAACTAATAACTAAAACCCCAAATAAGACTTAAGCAGTAAATGAGTTAAAAATTCTTATCTACCATATAATTGGACCCTACCATGTACTTAAACCGTGAAAAATGAACATAAAGAATTGAAAGAAAATGTGAATTCTGTTTCTCTTTGGCCATCTGAAGTGCTTTTTCATATACATTAGAAGCTGCTCCAAAATTTCCCTGACAAAAAATGGACAAACATTTTTTTGGTAAGTGCATAAAAGTACTTCCCCACAAGGCACCAACTAGGTAAGATGAATAGGCAACCTACACACCAGACGTTTTTCCATATTGGCTTCTTTTGCAACACTTTCAATGAAGTCAGAGTCCAATTCTGGATCACATCGAGGAAATGCAGAACGGGCACCAACTACGTCTCCTATTTGCTCCCTAAACCTAGCGCAGAAAAGATGAATTGCTGGCACTCTCTGCTTGCAAAGGAATGTACACATAAAGTTATTAACTTGAGTACTAATGGATTAGGTCATATGAAACAATAATAAATAGTAACAATGCTAACAAGAACAACAACAAATCATGTGTGGAATGTCCCTGATTGCTCAAAAAGTTTTGAGCTACAACAAAAAATATGTTTAATTCTGTTAAATTATAGTGTTTGTGCAGGATCAATTTAGTCTTTTTCCTCTTTTATTTAAGTTATAAGGGTGGCAGTTCTTGATACTGAGACTCTTAGCCCTATTCTTTTCTAAATCCTTTTTTTTTTGATGAATCTATTCTTTTCTAAATCTTCTTCTCTTTGTTTCTCCTTTCTCAACTTAATCTCTGTCTCCTAGGTTTCTACTAGGTTTTTGCTTGTTTAAATTATAAATTACAGGTTAAATCACATGGTATCAGAGCAAGGTTGATCAATCTGCTCGACTTGCTCTGTGAAGGATACTTCAACCAGGTTCAGCTGAAGGTTTCCACTCATATACAGTGAAGGGAGGGGAAAATAAAAAAGGACCGATTGCCCAGGGGTATAGGAGGCTTCCATGCTTCAATTGCATTGGTCATTTGGTTGTTGATGGTATTCTAGACTCCCTCTATTTGGCAGTTCAAAGAGGGACTGTGTACATGGTACATGTAGGTTGATTCTGGTCTGTGCATGGTGAAATGAAGCAACATGGGGTTGATTCTAGTCTGTGAATGGTGGGATGAAGCAACACTGTTTTCGTTTTCCAATTAATGTGGTGAGATCGGTCAGTTTTTAGAAGGGTTTCTTGGTGTTTTTATCTCTGTTTAGAGGTGTTATGGCTAGGCTGTTGGTGTTCCCAGGAGAGTTTCAGAATCAGCTGAGTGCTTTTTGGTCTTGGAAGGTGTTAACCCGTGGGTGTGAATTGCTGAAATAGTTTACCGGTGATCTAAAGTGGGTAATGGGCTGAAAATCAAGTTTTGGACTTATTAACAGCTGAACAGAGGAGAAGAGAGGTAGGAGAAGAGAAGAGGAAGAGAGGAGAGAAGAGAGAAGAGAGGAGAGAAGAGAAGAGAGAGATTTGGAGTCTGCTA
>NW_010729406.1:233114-248512 GCF_000365185.1 Nelumbo nucifera
TGAACTAATGTCATAGGGGTAGTTCTACAGCGGAAGAAACCCGTGCGGCGTCCAGGCCAAGGTAGGCTAGGACAAGCCTTATGTGTGCTTGGAGGCTAGGAGTTGCCCGATGAGATGGCTCCACCAAGGTCAGTAGCACTGGATCATGACCTCAAGTCGCATGGCCGGGGCACTCGGCTGGCTCTGGCCGGTCCATGGGAGGAGCCGCTTACGTGCTAAAGGGGGAAGACCATGATGTGAGGCTACTGGGCGCCGATGTGATGGGTCTCCTGTATGCCGATGATGTGGGCACCTGTGTGCCATGATGAAAGGCAACCGCTGGGCCAGAACACACCCGTGCGCTATGGGCAACGGGGTAGCTCACTCAGCTTGGGCAAGGGGCTGGCGTGGTGAAGGGTCATGCTTGAGCCAGACCCGAATGCCAAGCCTCCCTTGAGTGTCGGCAGTGCAGTGCCGATCCATGAACTATCCCCATGAGCATGTGTGCGCCCATGAGGAACCCTGGTAGCCATGCTAGCCATTAACCAGGGCCACCCCGCAAGGGATGATGGTCTAGGAGTGCCAAGGTTAGGCACCCAAGGAGGTCGACCACCCCTCCTCAAAGAGTACGTTAAGCTTTTGGTGGTCTGCCTGAAGATAACATCACTTTTCCCAAAAATCTTACAGGCAAAAATGATGATGGTGTCCCTTAACATAAGCCCGCCAAGCATAGGCAAGGCTAAGCCTGTGTCAGACCGTGACACTAAGGCATCCTTTCATCCACATCTCCACTGCTCCCTTAACCTGATTCTCCCCATAATTTCCAAAAGAAAAGACCAGTCCACAAGGTCATAAGCCTTCTCTAAATCTAACTTGCACACCAAGTCCCTCCCTCTCCTCTTCTTTGCTACACATTCATTTGCTACCCATACCTGGTTGGTGATTTGTCTTCCTTCAACAAAGGCACCTTGATGTTGTGAGATGACCAAAGGTGATACCTTTTTTAGTCTCCCAGCTAAGACTTTTGTTGTAAACTTGTAGAGGCTTCCCACTAGGCTTATTGGTTTGAAATCCTTTGGAATTTTTGCTTCCTTATTCTTGGGAATTAGGGCAATGAAAGTTGAGTTTATACCTTGAGAAATCTCCCCTTCAACATAGAAATCATTGAACACTTCCAACAAATCTCTTTTGATGAGATCCCAACACTCCTGGTAAAAAGCTAAAGAGAAACCATCCGCTCTAGGGGCTTTAGACCTTTCCATTGAGAAAACCACCTCTCTGACTTCTATAGAAAACTCCACCTCTAAGGCTGCAGCCATAAGCTTCAGGCACTCTATTTTTTTTTTTTTGGTTTTTGAAGAGTCAATAAAAAATTCAGACAAGGTTCCAAATACATCAAGTACATACTTCTAGTACATGCTCAAAATATTAAACTGAAAAGGCTTCTACATTACAAGGCTGTAAGTCAAGGGAATTCCAGAAATTTTCCAATAAATCAGCTTTGGAGACTTGATCAAAATCTGGGAGACCAAGAACCCACTCTGATATCAGATTGGACAGTGTAGCTACCATGTATTTTATATTGTTTGACCTGTTCTCGAAAACTCTTCTGTTTCTCTCCCTCCAAATAGACCAACATACTGCAAAAGGAACACAACTCCACACATCCCAAATAGAAAAGAGAAGAAACTCCATATGAAGCTTGCTATGCTGCATGAGAAGAAGAAATGGAAGACTGTTTCTTCCTCCTGATTGCACAAATAGCACCAACTAGCCAGATGAAATCCCCTAGAGGTGAGGATACTATCATGTGCTACCAACCAGGCAAAAGCTTCTACCCTAGGGGGTATTGGATTCCCCCATACTCCTTTTATCTGATCTAGACCCCTTTCTTCTTTAATTAATGCTTTGTAGAATGACTTGACTGTGAATCTGCCTTCCTTGCATTCTTTCCACCAGAGACCATCTTCTATATCTCTAGAAATGCTGTTTCCTTCTACCTTTTCCAGCAGTAGTATACACTCTTCCACTTCTTGGTCTAATAGAGGCCTTCTGAACTTCGGATTCAAAATCAATTGCTCCCCTCTCCACTCATAACATTGGGCTATCGAGACTTGTTGTTCTGTTAACTTGTATAGTCTTGGACACACCACACTAGCTTTAGGCACTCTATTCCATTGAACAGCTAGTAGGAAATGTCTCCTCTCCCCTTGACTCTAGTAGACATTCTTAAAGTGATCCACAAAAACTCTGATAATCTCCTGCTCCCTAGTTATCTCAAGGCCATCCACTTCTAGCCTAGCAATTTGATTCTATCTTCTTCTCCCATTGGCTAGCGAGTGAAAAAACTTTGTATTGCCACCCCCCTCTAACAGCCACTTGCATCTAGATTTCTTCCTCCAAGAAATCTGTTCCTTCCTAAGGACTTTTTCTAACTCACATTTTAACTTTCATCTTTCCTCTCTTTCCTTACTGTTCATAGTTCTAAGAGCTTCTTTCTTATCTAGCTCCTCAATCCTTGAAATAATTTCTTCTTTGATTTCCTCCACTTTACCAAAAGTATCCTTGTTCCACGCCTTTATTTTCTCCTTTAAACCCTTAAGCTTCCTCAAGAAGTTAACCCCTTTCTTCAAGCCTCTACCCCCTACCTCTTGCCACCAACGTTTAACCTTTTCTACAAAGGTAGGGTCTTCCAGCCACATGTTTCCAAACCTAAATGGTGTTATGGTGTGTTTGGTAAGAAAGAAACAATCGCCTTTTTGAAAACAAAACCAGCTCATTTGAAGATTTACTCTCCCACATTACTTTCTTGGGCAATCTATGGGCCTCTTTTTCTACAGAGCTCAAAGGCTTATCTCTGAATGATTTGCAAAGAAGTTTGGGGGAAATTCTATTCTCCTCACCAGGATCTTCTAGCAGGTCAATTGTTGTTCCTATAAAGTTGATACCAGAGCTGGCTCTAAATTTTGATGGCAGTGCTTTGGGAAACCCTGGATTGGCAAAGTTTTTAGAGGAAGGGAGGAATGCATTAAGTGGGCAATTAGTGGCCCAATCAGGGTTGCTGATTCATCAAAAGCAGAAATCCTAGCTGCACTCACCGGTCTTTGAATTGCTAAAGAAAAGGGCTGGTTTGTTCTAACTCTAAAAGGAGACTCTGCAAACACAATAAGATGGTTAGGGGAGGAGGAGGCAGGCCCTTGGAGACTAGCACATTACCTGTCCAAGGCCAGAGACATTTTGAACACCTTAATTGTAAATTTAATCTGGACTCCCAGAGAACTAAATACTACAGCTGATGGTTTAGCTAAATCAGGTACTTTTAGGGAAAATCTGTACAGTGAAAGAAATCTGCCTTCGTAATTTCTTTTTGCTGGTTTTGTTGTAGTATGTACATCTCCTCATGTACCTTTCCTTTTATTAATACAATCTATTCTGGGCACAATTGTAAGAAAGGGGTGCTGTCTAGGGAAGAGATAAGTCCTTTTATCTCTCATTGTCTTTATATGTACATTTGTTCATTATACCATTCCATTTTCCTAATCTTAATGAAGGTTTATAGTCATTGATCAAATAAAAGGCTACTCACAATTGTATGGAGTAGACTATACAAAAACTTTCTCTCCTGTTGCCAAAATTGGACCAATCCAGGTTCTGATATCTTTAGCAGCAATGTATGACTAGCCTTTATTTCAGCTTGACGTCAAGAATAACTTCTTACACGGTAATCTTCTTAAGGAGGTTTATATGGAGCAACCATCAAGGATTGTTGCATAAGGGGAGGATGGTAAAGTGTGTAGACTCAAGAAGGCAATCTATGGGTTGAAACTGTCTCCCCGTGCTTGGTTTGGCAAATTCAGTGAACAAGTAAAAGACTTTGGTATGAAACAGTATCAAGTTGACCACTCAGTATTCAACTATGAGACTGAAGTTGGGAAAATTTTGTTGGTGGTATATGTAGATGATATTGTTATAACTTGTAGTGATAGTATGGGGATTGATGGATTGAAGGCATCTCTACATGATAGAGGGAATCTTGAGGTAGAAGGTTACATAGATGTTGATTGGGTTGGCTCAATATTTGACAAAAGATCCACTATAGGGTATAATACCTTTCTTGGAAGGAATCTGGTGACATGAAAGAGTAAGAAACAGACTATAGTAGCAAGGAGCAGTGTTGAAGCTGAATACAGAGCCATGGCACACATTGCATGTGAATTACTGTGGTTGAAGAATCTCTTACAGGAGATGGGGTCCTCAGTTGACAGCCCCACGATGTTATACTATGACAACGCAGTCCACATCTCATTTAATCTAGTTTTCCATGAGAGAACAAAGCACATAGAGGTTGATTCACACTTTGTAAGAGAAAAGGAGTTTAGTGGAATCAAGGAAGAGTGGGTTACATATGTAACAAACTGGGGTTATATGACATATTACATATCACTAGCTTGAGGGGGAGTTTTAGAGTCAGTAGTCATGAGGGAATTTTAGTCTTTATGTTTTGTTATTAATAGTTGCTTTGTCTCTTTTATCTTAGTTTATATATCTCAAACTTAATTAGGGACATAAAAGTCTTGTACCTTAAAAGTTCAAAACATATAAATAAAAAGGTGGTTGGCTGGAGAGTGATTTTTTTCTCTCCAGCCGTTTCTCTCTATTCTCTTCTCCTTCTCTTTCTCTTGTTGTCTATTCTTTCTCTCTTATTTCTGACCTAGAACTGAACCAGTGCTAACTAAACCATTAACAGAGGAGAACCAACCCAAACATCCTCCCAGAACCTTATTGAGTCTCCAGAATAAATGTCATACCTAATAAAGTTGAGAAACTGATGGAGAAAACCATGAATAGCCTTCCACAGTGATGCAAGAGTCGCCCGATAAGATACACCTGCATCCCAACCATTGACCAACCTATCATGAATACTAGCCACAACCTTATGCCACAATTTCTCTGTCTCTAACGACCATCTCTATAACCATTTCCCTAGTAGGGCCATATTCTTCTTATATCAGTAATTTCACATCATTTGAATCAAATCCTTAAATAAATACATTGACAATTAGACTCTTTGTATCCACTTTTTCATCCCCTCCACAATGCATCCTGTTAACAAATACAGATGTAACCAAGGATGCTGAAACAAGCAATTAAGGTCAACCTGCCCCAGGTCCTTCAAGTAGATCTCCAAGGTTCAGGGTGATAATTCAACATCAAGAATTTTTTATAGTATTAATGATGATTTTGATTAGTCTAATATGCTGGATAGCATCAAAGATTGGAGAAAATTAGAACAAATCAGTTCTAAAGTCATTTTTTTCAAAACAACCATCAGCCAAAAATTTAAGATGCAAAGGTTCCATGAGTCAAACAGAACAAAATGAATCACAGAATCCAAGAAATATGAAAGAAAAGTAAATAGGAAATTGAAAAATATAAATCATGGATATTCTGATCAATACCTTTAGAAAAACTTGTGTTGCTCGAACAAGTGCAAAGTTTGCCATCTCTCTTCCCCCTTTAGTTTCCATAAGTTCCACATACCGCATCCAGAATTCAGGGTAATTAGCACAGGGAATTAAGCATCTCTCATAAAGTTTTACAGTCTGTCATTAACAAAAGAGTCATTTTAGATACTAACAAGCAACAACCAGAGGTCCAACCAAATACAACATTGAGGAATCAATCTATACCCAGTCAAAATCTCCTTGCATCTCCACAAAGTCGAGATAGTGATGCCAATTTTCCAACTGATTGGCATCAAGTGGCTTTACATGAAAATAAGGCCTCCGGATTTGACTTTCAAAGCAATGGATCTTTGCATCCAATTTTCTTGCTTTCTGATAGAACCATTCTCCAGCCAATAAATATTTCTGCAGTCCTTTAAAATTATGCAAGCCAATTGCTGGTTTGAAGATGTCTTTGATGGCACCCAAGATTTCCTTCTCTTGATAAGATGCAGCTTCTCTAGTTTCACAATTAAGTACAACCTCCGATTGTTCTTTTTTGGCACTCTTATTCTGACATTCTATCTCATCTTTCCAAATGGCAGCCAATTTCTTAAAACTGAGAGTTTGTGAGAGAGGCATCTAATAAGTAATATTGTACAAAAAGTGGAATTTATGAGGATAACAACATTAGTAGAACAAAATAAGATTTTATTTATAGTAAGAGAGAGAGAGAGAGAGGGAGGGAGAGAGAGAGAGAGAGGGAGGGAGAGAGAGAGAGAGGGAGAGAGAGAGAAAGAGAGAGAATTGACAACAATGATAAAGAACAATAAATGAGCACCTGGACTGAGTACTTTAACGTTTAAAAGAGAAAAATAAGTATGTGATGCTGGTTAAATAACACGTTCCAAACACATCCATAACTTTTCCTGCTCCCACAATTAGTAATCCACTTAATGAATTACAAATGTTTAGTGAAGTTGCAGGATTACAATCCTAGTTAAAGGTTCAAATCTGTCAAGTAGAGCAATACATTCAATTGACATGAATTAAAGAATGGTGAATGATGTACATAGCAAGCATGATGCAGTAGGGCTGGAACAAACTATCACAAGACAGAAAGAGAGTGAGAGAGTGTAGAGGAAGATAAAAGAGAGAGAAATCCTAAGGAATCACTCTAGGATTTGTAGGAATAACTCCATACAGCAAACTTGCAAGATAGCTCTAAATAAATCTTCATTCATTCATTATCTTCAAAAGGAAGAGAATAAATCTATTTATAGAGTGACATGTGTGGCCCGGAACACTGTTCACCACAATTACAAAAATGCCACTCCTTGTCTTGTGCATCAAGAAACATAATAACTTTCTATCTATTAATGCAAATAAACTGAAAATTGAAAAACAAGCCCTACTAAACTAGAGGAACAAGATGTTATAGCCCAGGCCCACATGGGACTAGTTAAAATGACAAAAATACCCATACTGTCCAAATATACAAAAATACAGAAAATTTCAGAAAATTCCAAATTTGATTCTTCATCTCCTACATTAAAGCACCCTTCATATTACAATATTTATTGCCCCACTGTAAACGTTGTTTTTGACTTTCTATTTACATGTTTCCTCATTGAAAAACCACTCCCCGCCCCAATAAAATTGAATTCTGTCCACACCTTGTCTTGCCAATATTTTAAAATCAACAATACTGTTGATTGATCTTTGTGGAGACTTTGTAACTTGATGTATCTTATTAGCATAGTCCCTGTTGTATTTTACTTATACATCTTATTCTTCTTTTCTATTTCAGCCCTATATGGGCATTCTTGTAATTGTACATATCTTTTAATATATAAGAGACTCTTTGAGGTGGGGGTCAATTATTCTTAACACCTCTAAGATTATTCTTTTTCTTTTCTCTATTCAGCCAAGAGTGTTGACATGGTATCAGAGCAGGTTGTTCTCTGATCTATTTTATCTCCCTTGAACCTCACTATAAGCGGTAATCCTGTTGTATTAAGGCTGTTTTGATCAACCCTTTTCTGTTCATTCTTCTTTGTGCAACCAGCAGGAGAGATTTCATTATATCTCTTTTGGGAGACATTGGTTCAAGGCCAAACTTCAGATCTGGTGTCGCCTAGACCTGATCTATTCTCCCTACAAACAACATCTGATTTGGTGAAGTTTTCGAAAGAGTTCTGATCTTCTTCTTGGGGCGGCAACACTATACAGTTTCCTTTTTTGGACTGCAATATTTTTGGACTTCAGGCCTTCTACATCAGCCTATGATTTGAGTTTTTCTCTCCAGATTGAAGGGTTCTCTCAAGCTTTTCTTAACCCTACACTCAGTTTCTGGTTTGGAGATTTCTAAGGACTGTTTCGATCAGCACAAGATACTTCCTTGTTCTTGAAAAAGACACCTGATGTGTTGGTAAATCATAGTTTTCTCTCAATCGGCTGACTCGATCAACTTATAACCATAGATATGGTGTCGTCCTAGGGTTTTCTTGCTTCCCATTTATTTGATTCAGACTTCAGATTCATATTTGAAAGGTTTTAGACTCGACTCTTAAAAACTTGCCTTTTTTTTGGACTGTCATGTTGAGTTCTTGATTGCTGAATTTGGTTGTCTCTGATATCCTTGTGGCTGGACTGTTGTTTTCTTGCTGAAATGGCCTCCGATAGAGACAATATTACTCCTATAAAACTGGAAGGATCAACCTATGGAATTGACAATGCTGTTGTAGCACATGGGAATAAGAAATCTACTACCAATGGTGATTCTTTTGTTAAAGGTGATTCTCTGGCATCTATGGTTGAGGAAAACATTCGACAACTGGTATCATTTGCTATTTCTTTTGCTCTTTCTGCCATCGGCTTACCTGCTGAGTTTTCCTGTTATTGTGCTTCTCCTTCTCATATTTGGATCATTGACTCTGGAGCTACCAACCAAGCAACCTTACTAAAACCCATCACAAACATATTGTTACTGCCAATGGTGAAAAGTTAAACATCATTGGTAGTAGTGATCTGTCTCTTAAGCTTTCACCCACTACATCTTTCCCTCTTACCAAGACCCTTCTTGTTCCTAACCTCACTACAAATTTGACTTCTGTTGACCAATTAATTGATGAAGGCAACATTCTCATCTTCTCTCAGGATGGATGCATGATTCGGGACCGGAACATTGGAAAGGTGAAAGGGAAGGGGCGTAGGTTGGGCCGTCTATTTGCATTGGAGTTCGAGAAGTCTCAAATAGCAACATCATCAGCCTATTTCAGTTCCTCCACTTCTAGTTCCATTCTGAGTCATAGAAATAATGTCTGGCACTTATGGCATAAACGTTTGGGTCATTTACATGCTGAAAAATTAAAATTTTTGTTTGATTCAGGCCTTATTAAGAATAGAGTTCCTTCCTTGCACACCTTTGATACTTTTTGTGTTTCATGTTGCTTAAGTAAGAATCATATCTTACCATTTCCTCACATATCTAAGCATGTTACCTCTCCCTTCGAGCTTATACATAGTGACGTCTGGACTGCAACTATCACTTATCGGCTTGGATACAAATATTCTGTGTCGTTCATTGATGATTGTACTAGGTACACATGGATATACTTTCTTCGCCACAAGTCTGAGGTGTTCCCAACATTTAAGTTGTTTCATACTATGGTATGGGTTTGGCTTCAATCACACGTGTGTATACTCTACTCGAATTCAGGGGGAGAATACACTCATGGAGATTTTTATCCTATTTGAAGAATCATGGAATACAAGTGCAATGAAGTTGTCCAGATACTCCTCAGTAGAATGGTGTGGTCGAGAGCAAGAATGGACATATCCTTAGTGTTGTGAGGACATTATTGCAGGAGTCCCATACTCCAGCTTCTTTTTGGGTAGAGGCAGCCAGTACAATTGTGTTTTCGATCAACTATATTCCTTTCTTTATTCTTGGCAATATGTCTCCCTTACAGAAATCCTTTATTCTTGGTAATATGTCTCTCTAGATTTATCTACGCTTCATGTTTTTGGATGTGTGCTTTGTTCATCTACCCTCTCGTGAACGCTCTAAATTGTCTGCATAGTCTGCCATGTGTGCCTTTGTGGGTTACAGTCCTGATCACAAAGGATTTCTTTGTTATGATCCCTCTATTCGTCGCATTTGTATATCACATAATGTTGTTTTTCTTGAGCACATTTCATTTTTTGTTGGAATTGCTAAACTGTTTGTACCGTCTGTTTCTGTTTTGCCAAACTTTGATTCACAAGATGCTCCACCTCCTTCTACTGAGAAGGACCTTCTCGTCTTCTCTCGCATGCGGTTATGTGCTCCAGCCCCTGCGTCTTCGACTCTCCTTCCCCCTGTTTCAGATCATCATCTTACCACCGCTCCTGTAAGTGATACCTCTACTTCAGACACTCTACATACTTCTGTTCCTCTTCGTCGTTCTACTCGTACGTCTAGACCTCCTGACTGCTATGGTTTTCCTTTAAACCATAGCTCTTTGCCTGCTGTCCTATCCTCCACAAATGTCCCTCGCTCCTACCAGGAAGCTAATAATAGCCCTCATTGGAAAGAAGCCATGGATGTAGAGATTCATGCTTTACACGAGAATGACACTTGGGACCTTGTGCCTGCTCCTCGAGATGCATCCATTGTTGGGAGTTGTTGGGTTTACAACATCAAGCTGAAATCTGATGGATCTCTTGATCGATACAAGGCACATTTAGTTGCTTAGGGATATAGTCAAGAGTATGGTATATCGACTATGAAGAAACCTTTGCTCCTATTGCGAAGATCACCACAGTCCATGTTCCTTTAGTAGTGTTTGCCACTCAGTCTTGGACCATATGCCAACTTGATGTGAAGAATGCCTTTCTTCATGGTCAGTTGAAGGAGATGGTCTACATGAAGCCTCTTCTTGGATACTGCAAAGATCCTTCTTTAGTATGTCGTCTCAAAAAATCTCTATTTGGTCTAAAACAAGCTCCCAGCCATGGTTTGAACGTTTTCACAATGTTGTAATTGTTGTTGGATATAGCCAGAGTTCTTTTGATCACTCTCTCTTCGTTAGGCATCGGCCTCAGGGTATTACCATTTTCCTACTATATGTTCATGACATGTTGACTGGGAATGACGCTGAGGGCATTCATGAATTGAAACTATTACTTCATAATTCCTCTCACATGAAGGATTTGGGCCCTCTCACCTATTTCCTAGGACTGGAAGTACATCGTAGTGATAAAGGGTATTTTGTTTGTCAGCAGAAGTATGCCTCTGACCTTGTTAAACTTGTTGGTCTTAATGATGAAAAGCATGTGGATACACCTATGGAGCTAAATCCTAAGCTGTCTAAATCTGAAGGTCCATTACTTCCCGGTGCTACCTTGTATCGCCAGCTTGTGGGGTCCCTCATTTATCTCACTATGACCCGGCTTGATATTTCTCACGCTATTTAGATTGTTAGTCAATTTGTTTCTGCTCCTCGTCAACCTCATATGACTCTTGTTCATCGCATCATTTGATATGTTAGAAGCACAACTTCTCGGGGACTGTTCTTCTCCTCCTCTCCTATTCAGTTGAGAGCATATGTTGATGCGGATTGGGCTAGTTGTCTAGACACTCGTAGGTCCACTTCTGGGTGGTGTGTTTTTATGGGTGATTCACTCATCTCTTGGAAGTGTAAGAAACAACAAGCAATCTCCAAGTCTTCCACTGAAGCAGAGTATAGGGCCATGTCTTCCGTTTGCAGTGAGATTGTTTGGTTACGATCTCTCTTTATGGATCTTGGCATTCATCTTTAATCCTATTCCTCTCTATGCAGACAACACAAGTGCTATCAAGATTGCATCTAACCTTGTCTTCCATGAGAGGACAAAGCACATCGAGGTGGACTGCCACTTCATCCGAGATGTTTTCACTACTGGGTCTATATCGCCTCCTCATGTAGCCTTGGACATGCAGATTGTTGATATCTTCACCAAAGCTATGACTAGGGTTTGACATCTCTTTCTTATAGACAAACTGATGCTATTGTCTAGGCATCAGTTTGAGGGGGAGTGTGGAGACTCTGTAACTTGATGTATCTTATTAGTATAGTTCCTGTTGTATATTACTTATATATCTTATTCTTCTTTTCTCTTTCAGCCCTATATGGACATTCTTGTAATTGTACGTATCTTTTAATATATAAGAGACTCTTTGAGGTGGGGGTCAATTATTCTTGACACCTCTAAGATTATTCTTGTTCTTTTCTCTGTTCAACCAAGACTGTTGACAATCTTTGTGTAAAAGTTAACTCCCAAATATGAAAAGCCAATTTACAAAGAAACCCAAAACAAATGCTACCTTTCAGCCCCTTGTTTAGCAAAGGAGTCAGCTAACCTATTTGCACTCCTTACCCACTTGAATTCAGCATTTAAGTCCTATGCTGTCTTTTCCACTTCCTTGAAAACATGTTTGAAAGAAAATGGGATATTTCTATGACCACTTGCCCATGAGATAATTTACTTTTGAGACCCCTTCCACCTCCACTTGTCTAAAGCCCAATTGCTTTGCCAACCATAAACCTTGTAGCAAATGCCAACAATTCAGCCTTTGTAGAGTTTGCAGTACCAATTGGTCCTGAATACAATGCCAAAGTCCTACTCTCCGAATTTTCTGATTGCACCACCTATTCTTGCCAAACCTGGGTTCCCCAATGAGCTCCCATCAAAGTTCAATTTTACTTTTCTGCCTTCTGGGGGTTTCCATTCCATTCTTATTCTTTCTTTTTCTCTAGAGGACTCTGCTACCTCACTCTAAGCCCTTAAAATGTCAGTGACTGAGAAATTCTGAAAGCAATCCAAGGTCTTTACCCAAAGTGCAACCTTCACTTTTATGGTTTCTATTACTTCCTCCAAAGCATGGCTTAAATGTCCCTAATTTCCTTAATATATCCATGACATATTTCCATTTCCATGGGTAGCGACAAGAAATTTTATTGGAATCGACATATTACCCAATGAACACTACCAACACTATGTGGAGTACAAGAGATAGCTTCCACGGCATATTTCCATTTCCACTTCCATGGATAGTCATGAAATAGCACTATGTATAGTAAAAGAGATAGTATTATAACATAAGTTGGTGACAATATTGTAGATATGTGGAGTAACAATGTTATTGCCTTCCTAACTTACATGATTACTGTTGAGTTTAGGCCGATTTTAAGTTATTGGGCCCAGCTTTGTTTTATTTTTATTTAAGTTATTCAGTTAGGAAGTTATTGGACCTTAGGCCCATTAGTTTATGTTATTTTAAGTTGTGATTGTTCAGCTACTTAAAGTAGCTGCCCTACTAAGGGTATCTTTGTAATCTTTTATTCTTTTATTTTAAGTATATAAATCAAGAGGGGTTGGTGGCCAGACCACATCCCACTCTCTTTTCTTCTTCTTCTTTCTCTCTATCTCTCTTGCTGAAACCTTTCAGCTTCTACTACTTTTCTTCACAAAGCATACATCAGAATCAATTATCAGCAATTTCTACTTAGTATTAGAGCAGGTCGAAGGTTTCTTGAGCTGCTCTATCATGCAGCCCTAGATCGGCCGATTGCATGGTGATATGAGAGGCTGATTGAAGACCTCAGGTAAGCCAAGTTTTTGGATTTTTTTGTGGATCTGTTTTGCCCTGTAGCTGGTCTAGGGTTTCCCATCAAATTCAGGAAGAACTAGAGAAAGGGGGAGAGTCCTGTTTTTGTAGGACTCTTCAATTTTGACCTAGGAAGTGGCACCCTAATTTTTTAGGGTTCCTTGGAGTTTTCTGAAGGGGGCATTCAAGTCCCACTTGTTTTGGAGGCCTCTGGAGGGAGCGGCTGCTTCTTCTCTCTCTTCTTCTCCCGCTCCCACGGAAAGGAAATCTTTTGTAGAAGGACCATCTAGGGTACCAGAAGGGTGTTAGTGGTGCCTGAAGGGAATTATCTCATATTTCTTCATCTTAAAGTGATTTTCTAACCCTTTTTTGGGATTAATGGAGGGTCACGGAGGTGAAAACAAATCGGGGAGTGAAATGAGACAATGGTAAGGAGGTGTAGGAGACCTTTTCGGGGTCGGGACCATCACTACAGTTAATTTAGATGGTACAAACTATTTAGAATGGTCATAATCTGCAAAGATGGCCATTGGTGCTCGTGGGAAGTTGGGGTATATCACTAGTGAGGAAGTGAAACCTGAGACTAACTGCTCCTGGTGGGTACAGGAAAATTATATGGTAATGACTTGGTTGTGCAATTCTATACTGCCCCATATAAGTAAAAACTTTTTGTGGGCAAATACAACTAAGGAAATTTGGGATGGGGTTGCAGAAACCTATTCATAGAGTGAGAATGTTGCTAGGGCCTACTAGTTGAGGAACCAGGTTATTGCTACCAGACAGGGAGATAAGCCTATTGCTATTTATTTTTTGGCCCTTAAAATCCTATGGCAGGAGATTGACCATCTGGAGACAATGGTTTGGGAAAGTAGTAAGGATGCAGCTATCAACCAGAAGCTCTTGGAGAAGAATAGAGTCTTTGAATTTCTTGGTGGCCTTAATCCCGAGTATGACATTGCAAGGCAACATATCCTTTCTAGGGATAGTGTTACTTTCTCTCAGGCATATGCCTTTGTATCAAGGGAAGAGAGTAGAAGGAATGTGATGATGAAGAATTCGGGTCATGAACAGTCAGCTATGGTTAGTACTGTGAAACCTAAACAGAGTGGAGATCATGGTGGCAGTGAAATCAGGAAGGAAGATAAGAGGGATACTTGTTGGACATGATCTATGACTACTGTAAGAAGCCTAAACACACGAGAGATACTTGTTGGAAGCTTCACCCTCACCTTGTGCCGAATAGACTCAAAAACAAGAAGGAAAATGTTAATATGGTAGTAACTGGTGACTTACCTGGGCCCCCTACTACAGCTACTTTGGAGTCTGTTGCAGCTACTGCAGTGAGGGCCGAACTTGAGAGATATGGGCAGTTACTTAATCAGCGAGATACAGTCAGTCCTAATCCGTTATCAGGTGGACAGCTAGGTACAAGTGGATCTGGTGGTGGACATTCTATTTCCTTTGCTCATACAGGTAGTTCACATGCCATTGCAAACTATGCTTCTACTACAAGTAAGGAGGGACCTCCTTGGATTATAGATTCTGGAGCCTTAGAGCATATGACTCATAGTTCCACTATTTTCTCTTCTTACCAACTCTGCTCTGACAGAGACAGAGTTTCCACAGCCAATGGATCCCATGTTCCCATTGCTGGGAAGGGGTCTGTCAAGATAACTAATTCCATTTGCCTACCCTCTGCCCTCCATGTACCCAGATTGAGTACTAACTTTTTATCTGTTAGTAGTTTGACTAAGAACTTGAATTGCTCAATGATTTTTCTCCTGACCATTGTGTTTTGCAGGATCTGGTTTCAAAGAGGACGATTGAGAGTGGTCGTGAGGTGAATGGAATCTACCTACTGGATGCGCTTCTAAATCATTAGAGTCATCATGTTAGCAGGGATTATGAGTCAGAGTCTGTGGATCAGATTATGCTTTGGCATAATCATTTGGGACAATTGTTTTTTCCTTCTTGTGTTTCTTATTTCCAAAGTTATTTAAGTTTATTAATTTGTCTAGCTTAGAGTGTGAAGGCTGTCAGCTTGGAAAACATTGTAGACATTTATTTAAAGCTAGTAATAAAAGGTGTTCATCTGTTTTTGATGTTATTCATACTGATGTGTGGGGACCATACCATGTTCCTTCTATGGGTGGCTAGAGTAGAAATCACTGATTGTAGATTTAGTTGAATTTCTTGTGAAAGGAAAAGGGGAGGAAGATAAAGATTTCAGTAGTAGAAAAGAAAAGAGAGGGAGAAAAGAGTAGGAAGTCAACCAGGATTCTTGAATTAACCCTAGCCGCCAACCCCTCATTATATTTATACTTAACTTAAAGGATAAGATA
>NW_010729406.1:270787-298223 GCF_000365185.1 Nelumbo nucifera
CTTTTGCAGATACATTGGCAAAACAAGGGGTGGGAAGGGAACAGATGTTTTGGGCTGTATTATAATCATATTTTCTTCTTTCTCGGGAGAGTTAAGCCTATTTACCTCTTCCTAGCATGTTGTAATATTATTGTCCATTAATAAAATGATTTCTGTAATTGATCAAAAAAGAGGATGGACTTAGAGTCTTGGAAGCGGAGAGGGGAAGATATTCTTGGAAATAGGACTTAGTCTCAAAATGGGATGAAAGTTGGATCCCCTTCATAGAGGATGGTCTCTCTATTTAGAACAAGACTACATGCATGAAGCTGGAATTCCAAAACATTCTTTTGTTTAGTGTGACACCTGGGGACA
The DNA here is from genome assembly GCF_000365185.1 of Nelumbo nucifera. Next base: position 271,142 of record NW_010729406.1, read on the forward strand.
GATCCCATTTGTTTCTCTTCTTAGAACATGTGTCCTTCAAGACCAAGAGACAATTACAGCATGATCTTGGGTCTCCTCAGAGAGCGACACGTGTCAATACGACACTCAACTACAACCAGTCGTGGTTTCCCTGAGGCACCAATCACATATCTAACACCCTGAGTCTAACCTTCATCATACTCCTTTTGCCTAACTTGCCTTTTTTTTCAAAAAAAAGGTTAACTTTATCCAATAAAAAGAAGAGGTACATGAGGAGATGTACACACCAATTAAGCACTCAGAAAGTTACATAGGCAGAAAACTATCACTAAATAGGTAATCCCTGTGAGCGCCAGATTTAGCTAGATTGTCAGCTTCAGAGTTTAGCTCCCTCGGAATCCAGACCATATGAGCATTTAAAGAAGAGAGGATGTCTCTCGCTTCAACCAGGTACCACTGTTAGGATTAGAAAGCCAATTAATGGTGTTGGCTGAATCTCTTTTAATGGTAAGATTTAATAAGCCCATGTCCTTTGCAATCCTGATGCTGGTTAGAGCTGCCATGACTTTGGCCTTTGTTGAGGAGGCTATTCCAATCGGCCCACTAAAAGCCCAACTGATAATACCATCTCTTTTTTCAAATTACACCTCCAATACCCACTGCACCTGGGTTTCCAAAAGCACTCCCATCAAAGTACAAGATCATCATCTCCCCTTCCTCATCCGATCTTAAACTGCGGAAAGCGATGAGTTGTATGTGATTAGAGTGAAGAAAATTTACAACGTTTCTTTGGAGGTCATCGAATGTGACACCTCTGGAATAAATTGAGCTGGAAGTCCACAAAAGCATCTGTAACAGATTAGAGAAATCAGCTCCTCATAGTTTTTTGTTTTGTTGGTAAACACCCAGTTGTTTCTCTCTTCCCAAATGCTCCATAAAATAGCATGTGTAGCAGATTGCCATAAAGTTTTCCCTCTTTTGCTTAATCCTCTTCCTAACCATTGCCCTAAGCATTCAACCACATTTGTTGGGAAAACCCAGCTGTATTCAAATAATGATAGAAAAAAGTTCCAAAATTTTCTAGTTTCCTCATAGTGAAGTAGGATGTGGTTGGTAGATTCCCTAACTTTAAGGCAGAAACAACAGACATGAGGAGATAGATAAGACCTTCCATGGTTCTTTTTCTGAAGGAGGTCATAAGTGTTGATTTTCTTTAAGTTGGCCTCCCACACAAAAAAACAGACCCTGGAAGGGATATGAGCACACCTAATTCTCTTGTAGGGGTACTGATCAGTAGTTTGTTCTTCCCTAACTAAAGACTTGAAGCAAGATTTGGTTGAAAACTTACCAAATGGATGAAGGGTCCACACACGAAGGTCAGGGGAATTTTGGGAGAGGTATACCTCTCTCAAGGTGTGCAAGAAGCTAGTGATTTCACTATGTGAACCGAATTGAGAGCAAGAAGAAAACAGATTTAGGGTGTCAATAATAGTCGACCCCCACCCCCAAAGAGTCTCTTTTATATTAAAGAGATAAAGGATATGTGCAGTTACAAGAATGCCCTTATAGGGCTGAAAGATAAAAAGAACAAATAAAATAATAAGAATATGATATGGTACAACAAGGACTACTCTAATAATGCACATCAAGATATATCTTCACACTCCCCCTCAAACTGATGCGTAGACATCAGTATCAGTTTGCCCACAAGAATGAGATATCGACTTTTAGTCATGGCCTTGGGGAAGATGTCGGCAATCTACATGTGAGAGGCTACATGAGGAAGAGATATAGAGCCTGTAACAAGAAGGTCTCTAATAAAGTGACAATCCACCTCGATATGTTTAGTCCTCTCATGAAAGACTGGATTAGATGCGATCTTGATAGCGCTGGTGTTGCCGGCATACAGAGGGATAGAAATAGGAAGAGAAATACCAAGATCCATGAAAAGGGACTTCAGCTAAACAATCTCGCTACATGCAAAAGACATAGCTCTATACTCAGCTTCAATAGAAGACTTAAGAGACAGTTTGTTGTTTCTTGCACTTCCAGGAGATGAGAGAGTTACCCATGAAGATGCACCACCCACTAGTGGATTGGCAAGTGTCAGCGCAACCAGCCCAATCAGCATTAGAATAAACCCTCAACTGTATGGATGATGAGGAAGAGAAAAACAGTCCCTAAGAGGTTGTGTCTCTAACATAATGGATGATGCGGCGAACAACAGTCATATGAGGTTGCCGCGGGGTAGAGACAAATTGACTGACGACCTGAACAGCATGTGAAATATCAGGCATGTTCATAGTAAGATAGATCAAAGAGCCAACAAGCTGACGGTACAAGGTAGCATTAGGAAGGATGAGGCCTTCGGATTTAGATAGCTTGACATTCAGCTCTAGGGGGGTATCAACATGTTTCTCATAAGTGATTCCAACTAATTTAACGAGATCGAAGGCGTATTTTTGTTGACAAATAAAATACCCTCGACTACTATGATGAACCTCCAAACCCAAGAAGTAAGAGGACCCAGGTCCTTCATGTGAAATGAGTTATGAAGTAAGGACTTCAGCTCACAAATGCCATCATGATCATCCCCAGTTAGAAGCATGTTGTCAACATACAATAGGAGGATAGTGATACCCTGGGTTCTTCTCTTAACAAAGAGGGAGTAGTCAGAGGAACTCTGATTATACCCAGCTGCAACAAGCCCTAGGTGCTTGCTTCAGACCATATAGAGACTTCTTTAGGCGACAGACACGTGAAGGATCACTGCAATATCCAGGCAGAGGTTTCATGTAGACTGTCTCCTTTAGTTCTCCATGAAGAAAAGCATTCTTCACATCTAATTGGTAAATAGTCCAAGAATAAACAGTAGATATGGCCATAAGAGTCTGAACTGTGGTGATCTTAGCAAATGGGGCAAATGTTTCTTCATAATCAATCCCATATTCCTAATTGTATCCTTGGGCAACTAACCGGGCCTTATATCGATCAAGGGAACCATCTGACTTCAATTTGATCGTATAGACCCAACGGCTTCCAACAATAGAAGCATCTGGAGGAGCTGGCACAAGATCCCAAGTGTCACTCTCATGGAGGGCTTGAATTTCAGCATCCATGGCTTCTTTCCACTGAGAACTTCTAATGGCTTGTTGATAAGATCTAGGGATACCTGTGGAAGAAAGTACAACAGAAAAGGAACTATGGTTTGAAGGAAACCCATAGCAGTTAGGGGGTCGAGAAATACGAGTAGAACGATGAAGTGGAATAACTGAACTACTATCTAAAATAGGAGGATCTTGGGTCAAGTATCACTTACAGAGGTTATCGGAGATGGATGCTCTAGACCGGGTGGAAAGGGGGTTATAGGCACAGGAGCCAGGACACGTAGTCGCTTGCGGGTGGAGACAAGAAAATCTCTCTCAGTTGAGCAAGTAGTAGTGTCATCTGAATCAAAGTCCTGCAAAACAGAGATGGAAGGAGCAGACAATCTAGGAACCCCAGCAAAGAAGGAGATATGTTCAAGAAACACAATATTTCGGGAAATCTGAATACGACGAATAGTAGGATCATAGCACAAAAATCCTTTGTGGTCAGGACTATATCCCACAAAGGCACACATAGCAGACTGAGCAGTTAATTTAGATCATTTATAAACAGAAAGATGAACAAAACAAAGACAACAAAAACATGAAGGCTAGAGAAATCTGGGGGAACACCAAAAAGTTTTTGGAAGGGAGAAATGTTGCCTAGAACAGTGGAGGGAAGAAAATTAATCAAATACACGATTGTACTAGCTGCTTCTACCCAAAGCGAAATTGGAGTATGAGACTCCTGTAGTAGTGTCCGCACAACACTGAGAATATGTCCATTCTTCCGTTCAGCCACACCATTCTGTTGTGGAGTGTTTGGGCAGCTGCGCTGAGACTGAATTCCATAACTCCTCAAGTATGCCAGGAAGTCTCCATCTCTATATTCTCCCATTGAATTTGAGCGGAGGATAGTCGCATTGCACTTGAATTGATTTTGCACCATAGTATGAAACAATTTAAATGCACCAAAGACTTCTGATTTGTGCCACAGAAAATAAATCCAAATATATCTGGTACAATCATCTATAAATAATACGAAATATTTGTATCCCAATCATGAAGTAATAGAAGCAAACCAAACATCACTATATTATCTCAAAAGGTTTAGTGGCATGTTCAGATGTATGAAGAAATGGTAAAACATGACTTTTACTCAAACAACACGTAGTGCAAGAAACATCAAAAATATGAACAGAAAGAATTTTATTCTTAATCAAACCAGAGTCAAAACAAAAATTTTAATTTTTGGGAATATGGATAACCCAATCGTTTATGCCTTAAATCCCAAACATTATTTTCTATAACTCAACAGAGAATCAGAAAAAGAAGAACTAAGTAAAGCTGAGGATGCCCCTGATTGAGATTTCTTGAACTCCAACACAAACAGACGGCCCAGCCCACGCCCCTTCCTTTTCACCTTCCCATTGTACCGGTCCTGTATCAAGCAACCATCATGAGAAAAGGTGAGAACATTTCCTTCATCAACAAGTTGGCCAACAGAAATCAGATTAGTACTAAGGTTCGGTACTAAGAGGATTTTGGAGAGAGGGAAGGATCTGGTTGGTGACAGTTGAAGGGACAGATCATTGCTACCAATGGTGTCTAACTTTTCACCATTGGCAGTAATATGTTTATGGTGAGTTTCAATGGAAGGATTTGGGTGATTGAGGTAGGCTCCTATCATATGGTTGGTGGCGCTTGAATCTATAATCCAAGCATGTGAAGGGGAAGAACAATATGTAGAGAACTTACCAGACAAGCCAATAGCAGAGAAAGCAGAGGAAATAGCAGAAGATACCAATTGCCGAACCTTTTTTTCATCCATGACACTTGTTGAATCACCTTTCACTGAAGAATCACCCTTGGTGGATACAGTGTCTGTTGCTTGTCCATCTGTTGCCTAATAGGCCCGAGGTTGAGTCTTTTTCTAAGAACCCTTAGCTGGTCGGACTGGACAATCAGGAATGATGTGACCATGTAGCTTGCAATAGGTACACACATTATTCTTCTTACAGTGAGATGCAATGTATCCAAAACCCTTACACTCGTAACACTGGGTTTTGGAGAACTCCTTGGAGGTTGGATTCTTACCCCCATCAGCAACAAAGGTTGTTTCAGCCCCAACTTCATCCATCTTCCCATCAAATCCAGCTGCAGTGAGAAGTCTAGTCTCTTCCCAAAGAAATTCCCCTAAAACAGAATCCATATCTGGAAGTGTTCCCCTACTTAGAATGTTGGACCTGATTATCTCATATTCAGGTCTAAGTCTCATCAAGAACTAAGTCACCTTTCTCTTCTCAAAGTGTTTCTGAAGATATTTCACACACTCTACTGGATCCGAGGGTTCAATGTGAACAATCTCATATTCAGTCCATAAATCAAGAAAACCAGAATAATATTTTTGCATCCTCCTATCTCCTTGGTTGTAAGAAAATATCTGATACTATTTAGATACGTTGGACTGTTGATAAACTTTTTCCAGATACAAGTACATCTCATAGGTTGTTTTCATTCTCTTCATAGGTACAGATATATGATAATCAATAGAACTCAAAATCCAAGAAACAAGCTTACCATTATCCAACTTCCATTGTTGTAAAGCCTTGGCCTCGGCCTTAGCTGGTTTAGTGACCGTTCCATTCAAATATCCTTCTAAACCTTTCCCTTCAACATAAAAGTCAAAATGGAACTTCCACATCCCATAGTTTTGTCCATTCATCTTCATAGGAATGATGTCACCTCTGTCTGAAGCCATTGCAGCAAGAAAGTAGCACAAAATAGGGTTCGGTTGAAGTTTAAAAGAACTACACTGAAGTAAAACTTGATAAAAAATGAGTGAAATAAGCTGTAATCAATCCAAGAGAGTCAAAAACTAAGAAAGAAGCCCCTTACTTTCACCGGAGATTGTTCAAGATCCAATAGAAAAAGAAAACTGAACATAGTCTAGAAAAGGAAAGTTTGGGCGCAGCCGCCTAGAAGAAAAGTCCAGATCTCTCTCAAAACTTCACGGATCTTTGTAAAAATTTTAGAGTATGTTGAGAAGGGCTAGGTGACAACTCCTTTCAAATCTTGCTGCAAACAGATGCCAAACGAGAGAGATCCAATAAAATCTCTCTCTTTGGATGCACAGAAAATAGAAAAGTGGTTCCTGGAAAGATCAAAACAATCCAAGACCAATCGGCAAAGATGTAAGCTCTCAATAGATTAAGAAAACAAGGTGGATCAGAGAGAAAGAAGATCAAAGGGCACCTTGCTTTAATACCATGTGAACCGAATTGAGAGCAAGAAGAAAACAAATTTAGGGGTGCCAAGAATAATCGACCCCCACCCCTAAAGAGTCTCTTTTATATTAAAGAGATAAAGAATATGTATAGTTACAAGAATGCCCTTATAGGGCTGAAAGATAAAAATAACAAAAAAAATAATAAGAATATGATATTGTACAACAACGACTACTCTAATAGTGTACATCAAGAGATATCTTCACACACTAAGTTCCAGGTCCCTTAGAGGTCTCCTAAGAGTTAGATTCCAATTGAAATAAGGGGGTAGGGGGTAAAACCTGGGATATGAAAGCTTCTTGGTTTAAGGTAAGGCTGAATAGGCAAGGGAAGGAGTTGGCTATGGTAGAGTCACCCCACCAAAGGTCAGTCCAAAACTTAATTTTATCGCCCTTTCCCACCTTATATCTGATAAAGGAGATGAAAGAATTGTAAGTCGAGATTATACCTTTCCAAGGGTGGGTGTCTTTGGCCCGATTCAAGTGAAGCTTGCTATCCCAACCGTTGGTGTGCTTCCCATATTTGCTAGTAATTATAGCAGTCCAAAGCACACTTGGTTCTAGAGGGAATTGCCACAACCATTTATTGAGAAGAGTTGTGTTTCTTTCTTTCAATTGGCCTACTCCCAATCCACCACCCTCCTTTGGTTTGCTAACCTGAGACCACTTCACAAGATGAGAGCCCCTTTCCCCACCTCCTTCCCAAATAAAGTTTCTCTGAAGCTTTTCTAACTGAATGGCTATCTTGTTAGGCAAGCGGAAGATAGAAAGGTAGTAGGTGGGAAGGTTTGCCAAAAATGCTCTAACGAAAGTGAGCCTCCCCCCTTTGGACAGGTAGTTTCTTTTCCATGTGGCTAACTTCTTCTCACATTTTTCTAGAATTGGTTCCCAAAAAATTTGATTTCTCGAATTCTCTCCAAGAGGCATCCCCAGAAAGGAGAAGGGGAGATTCTCTACTTTACATCCCAAGATGTCTATAAAAGTATTCAAGGAGTGTGCATCGGCTAGATTTAGTCCAACAATATTGCTCTTAGAAAAGTTTAATAGTCCAGAAATCCATTCAAAACATGTGAGGACCCTTTTCAAATTTGACACAAATTCTTCATCAACCTCTAGAAAAAGGATAGTGTCATCAGCAAATTGGAGATGAGATATCTGGGTGGCTTCCCATTTGACTTCAATACCTCTCAATAGTCCTAGAGAGATAGCCTTATTCACCAATTGGCTAAAAATTTCTGTGACTAGAGTAAAAAGCTATGGCAAAATATAGAGGGAGAGAGAAAAGAGAATTTTCTTTATTGATCATAAAAACATGTTGAGCATACAACTTAAATAAGAAAAGATAGGAAAGGCAGACCCCTAGAATCTCTCGCAATCAGGGATTGAMTRAATCTTYCCCTTAATCCTAGGATATGACTTTCCTAAAATTATTCAAATCTAATCCTTCCTAAATTTATTCAAATCTCTTAATCAATCAAATCCTATCTTTCTTACTTAACCGACAAAAGCAATGGGGAGAGGGGACAGCCTTGTCTTAGGCCTCTGCTAGCGTTAAAATATCCTTTTGGTTGCCCATTAATTAGTACTGAGAACCAGGTGGAGCTTATACATCCCTCAACCCACTAAATCCACTTTTTTCCAAACCCCATTAATCTCATTGTTTCCATGAGACACTCCCAGTCTACTTTGTCGTATGCTTTTTCCAAATCAAGCTTCACAATCACACTTGGTTTGCCATTCAACTTCCTCTCTTCAACGTATTCGTTTGCTATTAGGATGTTGTCAATAATTTGTCGCCCTTTGCGAATGCAAATTGATTCGGGGGGATGATTTCACCTAAAACTTTCTTTAATCTTTCAACTAGAACCTTTGCTAAAATTTTGTATTCACTCCCAATCAAGTTGATAGGTCTAAAATCTTTTGCTTCTAAAGTACCCTTTCTCTTGGGAATCAAGCATATGAAATTAGAGTTATTTCCTTTTTGATAATGGCTGAATGATAGAAATCATTAAATACCTGTATTAAATCTGAACTGATAATGCTCCCTGCAAGATGGCTTTTGCCCAACTTGCCTTGCAAGCTACATACATGTATTTGTCTTTGAACACCTCACGGAACCTGCGAGGTAGATGTGGCTCTGCAAGGCAAAACATTTCACTCTTGCGAGACGAAATTGTTGTAACCTCGCAAGTCCACTCACGAAATTTTTGTAACCTTACATCTTCATGTTTCATAACATATTTAATAAAATTGAGGGACAGAGGGAAAGGATCTGTGATAGAACAAGAATTGGAAGAAATTGATATCTTTCAATTGAGAAAATAGTACATATATATACAGCCTTGTAGATACTAAAAAGGAAGAAAATCATACAGCCTTGCAGATACTAAAAAGGAAGAAAATCATACAGCCTTGCGGATACTAAAAAGGAAGAAAATCATACAGCCTTGTAGATACTAAAATAGGAAGAAAATCAAAGAAAGAATAATTCCTATARTCAAGCTATTCCTAATTGRRCTAATACTACATATTTACAGCCTATAATTACAACCTATAATCTCGTAACAGGATCGAACAGCTCTCTTCCTCTCTTTTCTTCCATTCTCTTCTCTTCTTCCTAAACCTTCTACTGAACTTCTTCTTCTCCCTCCTTTTCTTCTTTCTTCATTCTATTTTCAGATTTACTGCAGGTGTATTTTGCAACTAGATATTGTCACTCTGCGAGGCGGTCTTCCGTGAGGCAGGATTTAATAGTTTAGTGAGGCAACTCTCACAAGGTCAGATTATTGCAGCCTCACAAGGCGACTCGTGAGACTCAACCAATGCTGCCTCACGAAGGAACTCACGAGATTAGAGTATTTTGTCTTCACAAGGCCGAACCAGTTCCATTTTCCCAATGGTTTTCTGTTATGCTGCAAGGCCTTCATTTTGTCATCCACTCTAGGTCTCATTATGTATATTGATTTGGATTTACTTCTTTACCCTTAGATACATACTCATTGTCCTACAGCTAGACCCTCTTGGCCAAAAAGGATTATTTGTAGGGCTATAATTTCAGATAAATCCAGTCTCCGATTTGGTGTTCCAAGTGATGATACCGTTTGTTATAGTGGGCTTTCATCAGTTGCTAGGTCTCAAGAGATGAGCCTTTAGGGAGCAGAGAATATCATCACGTTGGGATAGCTGTTCATCAGCTTCAGCCCTTTCTCATAGGGCAGGATGGGTGGAGGATCTCTTATTTTTTTATCAAGGGTGGAGGATCTCTTCTATATAGGGTATGAAAGGGTGTCATTTCTGTTGATGAATAGTATGTATAATTGTACCAAAACTCAACCCAGGGAAGCCAAAGGACCCACCATCTTAGTTTTTCCAGCAAAGCACCAAAGTTTCCAAGCACTTGTTTTCTGTTTGGTTGTTAGTTTAAGGGTGGTTACTGGTGGCATGCAACAGTCTACTGCCTTGGGCCTTGAAATACTCCAACCAGAATTTACTCATAAATGTAGAGTCCCAGTCAATAAGAATGGATTGGGTGTTGTTGAAGTTTGACCTGCCATAGAATTCTGTCTTGTTCGTTGACTGTAGAGTAAAGTAGACAGCAAGAAGTAGGAGAGGAAAGAAGAAAAGAGAGAAGAGAGAAAAGAGAGAAAGGCTGGTTCGAATTAGGGAAAAAAAGTTCATCCCTTGATTCGGCCAGACCTATTATTATATTATTGACTTATTGAAAAAGACTTGAGTGCCCTTCTTTAAGTAAGAGGCACTCGAACTAACATAACAGTACACATCAGCATTCTCAACAAGTACAAAGACTGAAATACCCCTTCACTAACACCACTAACAGGTGTCCAATGTAAACATGTCACTTCTTGAATGAAAACCCAGGTCACATGTACTGCTGTATATGGGTAAGATAGGGCAGCAGAGTGACTATATTTGATGAGTCTGTCCACGACCACCATAATAATTGATTTTCCAGAGGAGACTTGTAGCCTGTAATAAAATCCATTCTGACATCATCCCAAACCTTGTCCAGCACCAGTAAGGGATGAAGGAAACCTGCAGGCAATTGAGTGTCTTACTTGTATTGTTGGATCATCATTCTCATGATCGGCCAGTACTAGTGAGAGGCTATGCATTTGTAAGTTATCAAAATGCTGGAGTGGCCCCCTACTGCCGACTCATTAAAGAGCTGGATAAGTTCTGTAAGTAAGGATGATGAGACAGGCAATGATAAATCCTTTTTGTGTAACTGATAAAAAAAAATGATGAGGCAGGCAATACAAGATGACCTTGGAATTTGTAGATGAAACCCAAGTACTTGAGCGAGGAGACCAACTTGGAATTTGAAGCAGACAGAAGTTGGGCTCTGATCTTGGCTTGTATACAATAGAACTGGAGGGTTCATGTGTTTGTAGTACTTAAGAATTGACTAGTTCATTTCATGTTTAACAGTAGATGGGCTTCAGCCCATAAGACAATATGTCTAACCATTTGGGGTAAATTGCATGGAAAGCTTGTCCCAATCACATACAGTGGGGCTCAAACTGCTTAGCCACTAAATACCAAGGATGATATCTGCCCCTTGAAATTCTGAAGGGTGGAGATCCACTGTGAACCAGTTCCTTTGTATTTTAAGTTCAATACCATGGCATATCCCAATACAAGTTATATGGTTTCTATTGGCCACATGTACTGGAAATGATTCAATAGGTTGAACCTTCAGGCCCATTTGGAAAACTATCAGCTCTGTGATAAAATTCAAAGTACTCAATTACTCCAACTATCTGTTAGAATGGAAACCAGGCAGTTCATGAGCATACCTTCCACCCTCATCATTCTCAGTGTTGGCTTGACCATAAGATCTTGCAATGAGATTTCTAGCACCTCATCTCTGTCTTCCGTGCCAACACATTCTTGTTCCGTAGTGTAAACCGAATCTTCTTCATTGTTTTATTCCATTCACAATACAAAGAGTTGTTGCTTGACTTGCTTCTTGCACCTGTGACCAGGAGAGAATTTCTTGTCACCGTTGTAGTAGAGCCCACACTCATGCTAGGCCGGGAGAGAATCTCCATCCAACTAAACTTCTTGAGAGGAAGATTGGAGCTGTTGCGATTGGATTTGTACTCGCTCAGATAAGATTGGACCAGAGGAGACTTGAAGATTGGTTCCTAATGCCGGTGAAATCTTTTAAGCCAATTGGTCTGTTCCTCATGGAGTCAAAGCTAAGCTTGTAGCGACCATGATAGACACCAGCTGCAACACTTCCACTTCAATCCAAATATCTTCCCTGAGTCCTCCCACAAAGCAACCTACTAGTGCCTTCTCAGGCCATCCAAAGACATGTGAGGCCAATTTTTTAAACTCGTTCTAGTATTCTCAGATAGATCCAGTCTATCACAGCTTTAAATGGGCTTCATCAAAGTCTTTATAGCCAGACAGGATAAATCTGGCACACATAGCCTTCACGAAACCAGGCAACATCAAATGAGGACGCAATCTGTGATACCATTGATTAACAAAGTATTTCCTCACCCTCCATGTGAACTGAAGCTACAACTACTCGCTAGTGACCTAGAACCTCATTGTATTCAAAGAACCACTCTGCTCTGAATCCGAGATCGGATTGTCACCTGAGAAGAGAGGGAAGTCCAACTTAGCTGAACATAAATTTCCCATCAGTCACCTATTACTGCCTTGAGCCTTTCTCACTATCCCTTGCTCCCAAGGAATTCAGTTGTTCACATTGAGTTACCATCATTGTTAAAGCCTCCTTGATCTCTGCCAGATCTGCTTACCTCAGGGGCTTCTTCAAGGGAGCCCTTCCTCCTAAACAAGAGAGAGAGAGAGAGAGAGAATTGAGAGGACTGCCTAATTCTTATTCAAACCGCCTTATATAGGCCCATACATAAAAGACACATGATACAAGCATGATATCATAACTAACTTGATCTACGTAACTTTCTAATGTATACATATTTGATGGGTGCCTGGGTGGTCTTGGGCCTTGGGCACTATTCAGTCTTCCTTGTAACCAGAAAGCTGATGGGCTTGGACCCTCTAAACAGGCTAGGTCTTAGAAACATAAAACATTCCAAGGAGCTTGAAATGACAGGACCAATACAAAAAAAACAGCCTGATACTGCCATATTTACTAATGAAGAACAATAGTTACAGATTTGATTTTGAGACTGGTGTCCAGTGTCCTCCAAATGAGCTCTTCTCCAGTCATTCCTATGACCTATCTTTACCTTGGCTAAAAAGTTGGAAAGGCCACTGGTTTGATGCAAGGGCCTAAGCTTCTCTTATCATGTGTCAAAAGGACCAAGGGTCATCAATCCTTGAAGATAGCCAATTGAACACTACCTGGAAGTATCCAATCACATTATCATAACAGTCCATCTCTATCCGCTGAAAAGGCAATTTTAATGCTTCAGGAGGGCAAATAAAGTATATCTTTCCATATTAACAGAAAAACAAGACACACACTGCATCAGTAAGTTACCATGCCTAACAAGTCAAGTTGATGTTGTGTGATAACAGATATGTCTACATCTAATTCTAAAAAATAAAATTTTTATTCTTTATTTATCTTCAAAAAAATTATAAAGGAAAGATTAAGTACCTCTAAGACTTCCCATATACTTGGGAAACATTGTGGCTAGATAATTTGGACATATTTTGTGGATGACAAGTTGACAATCCATATGGTGCTGGTTGGGCACTTCTAAGAAACAGCACCAGAGCAGTATTCAAAACATTCCCAATCCCAAATGCTAACCAAATGTCATTACAAATTTTTAGAATTGAAAGAGAAACAGAAATGGGCCTTTGGGATGTTTATTTTCATTAGATTTCTGTGCTGATTCTATGTGTTTTGCATATTGTATACAGGTTTGGTAGAGAAGTTTCAACAAGTTAACTAGATAATCCAGGAATCTTTAAAATGGAGCACATTCTTTATTTATTTATTTTAGGGTCTAAAAGGGTATGATGTGCTTCCCTCTCTACCCTCTATTAATCAAGAAAGCTTCATCAGCCCTATGATGTGTCCGAACTTAGCCCTTCGCTGTGAATCTCTTCAATTAAGAAAGAAAAAAGGTAAAGCTTTTAAAAGTTAATATCACCTGGTCAAAACTCCAATAAATTGGTGGGATGTAGAGCTGAGGTAAAAAGAAGAGTAAATACAAGGCAAATCCAGAGGACTTCCCATCTGATGGACAGTATGGATTGACCACATCATCTTACAATGTGCAACAATAGGGTTGGTTCTCTGGAGAAGGCATTCTAACTTCTTTCCCTTCCCCTTGTCTGATAAAGAGAGAAGAATTCTAACTGATCCGTTAAGAAAGGCCTTTCTATATAATATGTCATCTTATATTTTTTTTTTTTGATGGATATATGTCATCTTATATTATACCATGCTGTATGATTAGATGCATAATGCTATTTTGTATTATATATAGAAAAACTCAACTTTACACATATATCCCCTATTTGGAAAATGGTGAGACTTTGTCTTTAACCATATGCTATAATGGACTTGTAGAGTTGTACCTTCCTGCCTAGGTAACACAGATTTAAAGTGAAACTGCTCTGGAAAATGAGTACCAATTGTTCAAAGGCCAACACATAATCCTGAATATGCTTCCAATTAACTGGACGATACTTGGAATTGGAACAAGTGGTGGATTTGTTTGGCTTGCTTTCAAACCAGAATTTAAACCTTGTGGAGGAGGATACTTGGAGTTGGAACTGGAATGCAGATGGTAGTTTCTTTGTGAATTCCTTTGCCAAAGTGCTTTCAGTTGGGAAGATTGGAAATTTTCCTGCTGTTAAAATTTGGACCCAGATTTCCCCTTCTAAAGTGAATGTTCTTCTTTGGGCAGTGACTTTGGATAGAGTCCTAACTAAACAGAACCTGACCAGAAGAGGAAATCTAATCGAGAACTTACTTTGTGAATTATGTGGTCAAGCCGAAGAGGATAATAGCCATCCTTTTATCCACTGTCCTGTTTCGGCAGCAGTATGGGATCATTTCCTCCTTTCAGAAGGTTTAGCATGGGTCATGACAAAAAAGATGTCGGACCTGTTATGGAGCTGGAATCTGCAAGGACTTTCTAAGCTGGCTAAAAGTGTATGGTGGGCTATCCCTGCAGCTGTGATCAATTCCATCTGGATGGAAAGAAATAGAAGAATTTTTCAAAACAACGCAAAGGATATAGATTGTCTTATCTCCTGTGCTGTGGGAAAATTAGTATCATGGACTGCAGGGGTTAAAGGACTCCAGCCTCGGGTATTTGGAGCTCAGCTGAGGTCCAGAAGTGTGTTTGAGTTGTAATGTAAGCTGGGAGATTGTTCTCAGCCATCTTGCTCCTTTTCTGGGGCCTCCTTGTATTCTCTGTTTCATTTAAATAAAATAACCTTACCTTCTACAAAAAAAAAAGAAAAAAAAAAAAACTGGAGTATAATCAAGGACCATAAAAAAGAAAACCATCTAATTGGTGGTTTACCTCAGAAAATGTACATAATTCCCAACTTAACTCTATTAAAGCTTAGTCCTAACTATAGTCTACATGGGGTCAGTATCAGTTGCAGAAAAAGTACATGATATTACTTCAAAATCATGTAATTCAAAGTGGAGGTATTTCTAGAATAAGAATCCTCAATTATTTTTGTCATCTAATCTAAAGATAAGATGTTAGATCCAAATAAAGTAACCAATAACGATGTAATGGAAAAGAAATAACTTTTAGCCCTCAAGAGCCACAATCACGGTTACAACTTCTACTTTATGCTGAAAGTATAACTTTCAGTTATTAGTTTTGACCATTTCTGGAATCAATAACTTTATTATAATTATATACCAAATTTTCTTAGCATCTAAATTACCTCCGAACATCAACTGGATCTTCAAATAACAACATACCAAAGCTACAGTATTCAACCCACAGATTAACACAGTAGGTTGCTGACTGCACGGCTCGTTCATAAACCTCAACAGCCTTGTCAATAGTGTTTAACCGTGCCATGTGATTAGCATACTTCTTCCAGTAACCATAGCACAGTGGGTACTCAGACAAGAAGGAGTCATACACTAAAGAGATCTTCCCCATATCATCCTGCAGTGTTTACACAAAACGCATGCATTATACTCCATCCAGCATCCCAATAAACCTCGAAGCAGTACAAATCCACAGATTCATAGTAAATTGAAGCAAACATAGACCAAACAAAAAAGACAACCAGAACAAGGAAACTTCCCAGAATTACAATTTTTTTCTACACAGTGAAGGAATTTTAAACCCAAAATTATTGAAAAGAGAATGTAATGGTTGGACTTGGAAATAATGGAATAACAGATCACTTACAGGTGATGCTTTTTCAATCTCTGCTATGAGTGAAGTCCATGAATCAAAGTCACCTGAGCATTTTGTAATTAAAGCCTCGAGATTCTTGGCCTCGTCAGAACCAACTATATTAAAAGACCAATCGATGACCCATCAGTTAGTCTAACTGATTTGGATTGCAAACGAGCTCTACTCAAAAGTAGGGGAGATTGAAAATATAAATCAAATAAATAAGAGAAAAATCTGAGATAATTGAATTTTGGGGAATGGAGGGAAACCACCTGGCTCGTCGAGATCGTTTGATGGGTCGGATGTATCCATCAATATGTTCTTAATCTGGCCGAGAAGCTGGAGGTGTGGATTTCAGTTATTCAGTTAAGACTTCAGAGTGCGCGGGAACGAAACCCTAACGTGTGAAATGTTGCTTGTCTGGGTGTTTGGACTAAAAAAGCCGTTGGGGGCTTGCCGTCTTGGGATGGGACCTTTTACTTCGGGAATTTGATAGGTAGGGTGGATCTCCATGATGAAGTTTTGTCACCTCAATATACTTACTGTTGGATTAGAATCATCTTAACGAGTTGCAACTCAATCATTGGTTTTTGATTGAGGACTGTAGAAACTCATATACTCCTCCACGAGGTGTTCAGCCGCAGTGGAATCCAGCCGCACACATTGGAAACATTTCGTAGTGGAGATATTCCTAATATGCGGTTGTATGCTATTTGATCAGAGCTTTTATTTGCAGGAGATCCGGAATCTCTTCTTTTCCTCCACGTCTGAGGTGATCATGGGCCGGGCTTAGCATCTGCCCAGCCTGGCCCAGATCCTGGTCCTGAAATACAAGTCCAAGCCTGGGCCGGCTTTGGGCGTATGTTATTGAAGTTTGATTGGTCAAAGTCCGTCCAGCATCATGTTTTTCCTGAGCCCGGGCCGGATTAGAAATGATCACTCCTATGGCTATGCAAATCTAATCCATCCATTTGATATATCTTGAAACTGGGATCAAAATCCACGGATATAAATAGAGCATTTCATGCTAATGCTAGTGCAAATTCATAATAGAATTATGATACATCATCATTCATCAATATAAAAAGGGTTTTTGCCAATTTGTGAGGGGCTATGATTTGAAATACTCTGACCGTCTACAGTTCAAAGTTCAGTGGAAATTTTTGGCTGTCTGTAGAGAAAGCTTTAGATAGCCTGTAAGGCTGTAACATGGACAGCCAAAGTTTCTCTTAGAACGCCCTTTGAGTGGTTATTATCGCTACAATGAGCCCGTAGAGAAAGGTTAAACTCTAGTGGGTGTTCTATAACATGGTTTTATTTTTGAAAACAAAAGAAACTGTCACATGAGCAAAAACATATCTAAAACAAAGGCAGTGTTTGGCACTGATGTCGTTTTCTGAGAAAACGGTGCCACATAGGCACCACATAAGAAAAAGCAATGCTTCAGAAAACGACCTCTTATTTGGTACTGTTTTTCCAAAAAAAAATGTTGCTCCAGACAATGCCTTGAAAATCAGTAAAGTGTGGTCTAAAGAAACACCAAATTCAATGTTTTCTCAGAAAACAACACGTTGCTACTAGCAGTGCAATGATGTGACACCAATGTGGCATCATCTTGAATGATGGATAATATAGACCAATGCTGAAAATGGTTCTACAGCAACGATACCATACAAAACCAGTATTGTTTTCCCAGAAAACAACTTATGTGGCAGCACCATTTCCAAATAAGAGAAAATAGTGCTTACAACTCAGACATACCCAGGGTGTTGTATTCCCAGCACTGATGCCAAACACCTACAAAATTAACCATGCTGTCGTCACCCCCCTTAATAGCTCAGCTCTTGCTGCCTTGAATTGAGATTGATGAAGTTCAAGAAAGTTGGGTAGGAAAAGTAAAAGTCACAACCCAAAAGAGCAACGAATGTTCACTAGGTTGTGTTTGGTACTATTGCCACTTTTACTTGCAAGGTTTTAGGTTGGTCAATACAAATTTTATGATAATATTTTTTTTTCTACCACAAATGATTTAAGTTATCAATACAACATTTGGCACCATTGTTGTTTCTTAAGGAAACATCAAATTTGATGTTTTCACCATAAATGGCAAAACCCAATCCAATGCTTTTTAGTGGAAGTAGTTATCTAGCGTGTGATAATACAATTTCTCAAAAATTTGTACCAACCAACCTAGAATGTTGCAAGTAGAGGTGGCAATGGTACCAAACACAACCTTATCTAGCTAGCTTCTTTCCATGCTTTAGGAGTAGAACCCAAGAATTTAGACATTGGATGACTAAGGTGGCATTTGAAGGTGTTGTTGATCCGCAAAATAGTGGGTTTCAAACCACACCACACCACCATTGATGCGCTTGGTTATGGCGTGGTGTAGTTCCAAACCCATTATCTCATGGTTTCGACCACCCCACGCTCAAAATATCGACCACACTTATATCTTGTGGTTCAAACTACGCCATAGAGACTATAGTCCCATTTACATATTTTAAATATTTTAAATCATAATTAATTAATTTAATTTAATTTTTAATAATTATTATTTCACACGATATCT
The DNA here is from genome assembly GCF_000365185.1 of Nelumbo nucifera. The sequence goes on from NW_010729406.1 coordinate 289,421, forward strand.
TTTTTTAAATTAATTGTATTGTATGCAATTAGTAATATTTATCTTTTTAATTTCATTTTTTATGTCTTTACATATTTCTAGGTTAATTTTTTAGTAATTATTTATCATTAGCATTAGTTCTCTTATGCTTGTGTTTTATATTTTTATATTACATTTAGTTTTTTAATCAATATTTTTATCCAAAAAAAAAGCATTACTCTTGATTGATGGCGTAGATCAACTCACATTATGTATATGAGATACATGAAATCAAAATATAGGGTGTGGCTTAAACCACACCACACCATGCAAAATGCTTATGTGGGTGTGGTGTGGTTTAGACTACCAATTTTTGAACACAATATAGAATGCCTATTCTATCATGTCGTGGTGTGCTCTCAACCACACAATAGGTATGCTCCACACCATACTGTAGCAAAATAGGTGTTTTTGTAACGCACATAGGCATTTTAGAGGGTGTGGTGTGGTTTAGGACACACCCTATGTTTTAGTTCCATGTGTTTCATATTAGGGGTGCAGAAGGCCAAGTATCAGCTTGACTAAGGGGGTGCTCTATAATATGGATGAAAAATTGGGTGGTGTATTCTCAACCACACTACATTTATAGTGTGGTTGCAAACACACCACACCACAATACCATAGGTGTACTAAACCACACCACACCTTGCAAAATGCCTATGTGGGTGTGGTGTGGTTTAGACTACCAATTTTTTAACACAGTACAAAATGTCTATTCTACCATGGTGTGGTACAACATGCCTATTTTACCATGGTGTGGTGTGTTCTCAACCACACCACATGTCTACACCATACCATAGCAAAATAGGTCTTTCTTTATTATGGACAAAAATGGGTAGCCTTAACCACATCACGCCCACATAGGCATTCTATAGGGTGTGGTGTGCTTCAAGACACACCCTGTGTTTTGATTCCATGTATCTCGGATTAGGGATGCAATTAGGCCAAGCTGAACTTTGGCATATCTTAGCTCAACTTGACTAAGGGGGTGTTTTATAGTCTAGATGATAAATTGGGTGGTGTATTCTCAACCACATCACACTTGTAGTGTGTTTGAGAACACACCATGCCACAACAAAATAGGTGTTCTATACTATGGACAAAAATAGGTAGCCTGAACCACACCACACCTACATAGGTGTTATGTAGGGCGTGGTGTGGCTCAGGGAACACCCTGTGTTTTGATTCTACGTATCTTGGATACACAATGTGAGATAATCTATGATGTCAATCAAGAGTAGTAGTTTTTTTATTTTTTTAAGCAAAATACAAATTAATTTAACATGTGATCAATTTAACCATAGTTAATATGGATTAATAAAAACTTAATGAATAAATTAAAAAATAAATAATGACAAGAAAATTAAAAGTAATATAAAAATATAAAACACACACATAAGAGAACTAATATTTATGATAAATAGTTAATAAAAGATAATCGAGAATTATTAAAATTAGTAAAAACACAAAAAGTAAAATTCCTACTTTTAATACCAATTAATAACAATTGTAATGGAAAGATTAATATTATTATTAGATATAAGACAAATAATTAAAAAAATATTGTATGAATTAATATACATGTGAAGTATTGGATTGGGAGAAGGGACTATGGTGTGGTTGTGACCACAAGATAATGGTGTGGCCAATATTTTGGGGTATGGTTCACACCACAAGATAGTGGGTTTTAAACCACACCGCACCATAACCAAACACATTAAAAGTGATGTGGTGTGGTTTGAAACCCACTATCTCGTGAGTTCACTACACTACCAAACACCACCTAAAATACTACTAGGTTCTAGTTCAAGCTCAAGTTCGAGTTGAACTATATCTTCTAGCTCGAGCTCAGTTTGTTTAAATATTCAACTCGAGTTTGGCTCGAAAGCTCAAAACTATAAAAATATATTTTTATAATATATAGTATATTCTAATATTATATAGAATATAAAAATATATTTTATACTCTATAATATATATACGATATGTTTGTATGTAGTTATTGGTTGAGCTTAAGCTCGAATAACTAATCGAGCTTACCCCAAGGTTCAAACTCGAATCAAGCCTAATTGAATTTGAGCCCAAACTATTCGATTAGAGTTCAATTCAATTGCAGCCTTATCTCAGATACACAATGTGAGATAATCTATGCAGTCGATCAAGAGTGATATTTTTTTTTTGCTTCTTTAAGAAAAATACAAATTAATTTAACATATGATCAATTTAACCATGACTAATACGATTTAATAAAATATTAACTGATGAATTGAAAAAATTAATAATGATGAAAAATTAAAAGTAATATAAAAATATAAAACACATACATAAGAAAACTAATATCAATGATAAATAATTAATAAAACATTAATCTTGAATTATTAAAATTAGTAAAAACATAAAAAAGAAAAATTCTTACTTTTAATACTAAGTAATAACTTTTGCAATGGTAAGATAAATATTATTAATTAGATATATGACAAATAATTTAAAAAATATTATGTAAATTAACATACATGCAAAGTATTGGATAGGCAGAGGGGTCTATAGTCCCTATGGCATGGTTAGGACCATGATTTATTTGTATGGCTGATATTTTTGAGTGTGATGTAGTCCAAAACACAAGATAGTGAGTTTAGAACCACACCACACCATAACTGAATACATTAAAGTGGTGTGGCATAACTCGAAACCTAGTATGGTCGACCATACTACTGAACAGCTAAATAAGGTGGGATAAGAGAGAATAAGGAAAGAAAAACTGTATGATGAGAGAGAGAAAGAGGAAAACGAAAAATGAAAATGAAAACAAAAGAAAAAAGGAGAAGGAAAACACACTTAATCTCACATGTGAATCTAATTTTACAATTTCTTTTAATATAGAGAAATCATAGGGAGACCCATGCAACCTCCCTATAGTATATAGTATAGATATTAATTGAAAGGTAAAATAGAAAGAAAACATTATAGTGAAAGAATTGCCTATTGAATAAAAAAGAATTCTCTATTTAATGAAAAAAGAATTGTCTATAGTCTTTTATTAAAATGTTTCAACAACATCCGCTTTTGAATTGATAGGCCTCCATGAGCTATGAATATGGATCAAAATGGGACTGTTACTGCCAATTTTCGGTGTGAACCCAATTGGGGTGTAAAAGCCAAGTTCCAAAGAAGAAGTAGCAGTTTAACTGTAGTGGATTGAGTGAGTACTGAACTGATGCTACCAGTTATTTTCAAAATTTTGGCTTATCTTGGTCTGGTTCTTACTATGTTTATTCAACCCATGGTCCCTTATAATGATGTTGCTTTATTAATCCCATTCTCATCAAGCCTGCACTTTTGGTGGTCCCTTGGACATTATACCAATATAGTCAGATTTACTATGCATTTTAATGAATGAAGATGGACAGCTCAGTCTAAAACTAATTACGGTGTATGCCATCACATCAGTAAGAAGTTAATTCAAGTATTGGGTAGCTGACACCCAACAAATTAATACCAATAGAGGTTGCAGTTACATAATTGCTCCAAGAAATCTAGTATTTTGTACCAAAGACTTTAAAATGAAGACCCCATATAATTTCTCTAGTCCATACAAAATAACAATTTAACCCTTAGACTTAGGATTCGTTTGGTGCGTCTTTTTGGAAAGATTTTCTGGTAGTTTTGATATTTAAAAGATGTATTGAGCTTTTGCATGAAGATCTGAATAGTCTGAAGTATGTTTGACAAACGCGTATTTTTTCGTGTCTTTTCACGCGAGATTAAAACACAAAAGATGCGGGAAGCTTCATTTGGAACTTCCTGAAATCAACCCAAAATGGGCTTTTCACGTCTTTTCGGCATTCCGTCTTTTATCAGCTAAATCTTTTACACGTCAAACGAAAATAGACCGAAAATCGGTCTTTACAACTTATAAACAGCCGAAAGACCATGCGAAAAAACACATCAAACGGGCTCTTAATAATAAGTAATTACAATATGTCAAGATCATAAGGTAACTTTTACTATTCGTACATACACTAATCGCTTTGTCTTTTAGACTTTTAGTGAACAAGTTTTTAATTAAGAAGGTTCTTAGCTCTTTAATGGTTGAAGCTGAAGACTACCATACCCTTGATTGTTTTATTATTTAATTATTTTATCTAATAAAATATATAAAGCAATAAGTTTTTCAATTCAGTAATTTCAATAGTTATCAAACGACCCTTTTAGATGATGATGATTATTATTATTTCCCTGACTGAAACTTTTTTTTTGGTGTGACTTGTGAGAATGACTGAAACCCATGGTTATTTGGTGTACAAAGTCCCTTTTGCGCCCACCAGAAAAACTGATGTGGCTTCAATTACACATTGTAGAGTGAAAAAATGGCATACCTGATTCTAGACAAGACTGTCTAGGGGCTAGGGCTGATTATTATCATCTTCAAACAGCTGGAGTATCTTGTGAGTATGGACTTTTACAGGTTGATGATTCAAACAAGGTTTCATGTCAAATAACTTAAATTCTAGAAAAAAAGATGAATTTTTTGTGTTTCAACTTGCCACGACATGCAACTCATTGTCAAGATCAATTGACCAGACAATTAGACTATGTTTGGATTGAAGGAAAAAGTAGGAAAAAAAAAAGAAAAGACAGGAAAATTTATACAAAATTTGTAAAAGGTGTATTCCTATCTTTCTCTACTTATTCTACCAACCAAAAAGTGTCTCCATCTAATAGAATTAATCATACTCAATATCCAAGGACTTTTGGCTTTTGGATCACCTTGTTCAGGTTAGGTCTAAGCCGGTCGGTGTATAATATAAGACGGTGATCACTGGTCAAAGGATGGCCGGCTTTTGCCTGTTTTTCCTCTACTAATTAGCACCCTTTTAAGGCAAGCTAGTTTGCTCTGGAAACAGCAGTACTTTAGGTGGGAAAGTCTTCATTAATTAAAACCCTCTCTAAGTCCCACCTGTTTAGGATCATTAATTAAAACTCTCTCTAAGTCCCACCTGTTTAGGATCTGATATCTCTCCTTATAACATGGGTAGCATAATTTGAAGCTGGATCCTTTAGGTTGAAAGTCAAGGAATAACATCACCATGTTTTAGTTACGTGTCTTTGTCAAGCTTCAAAGTATTATGCACAAATTAGAAAAAAAGGGTTTTGCGTGTTTAGCCACACAATACTATTATTTCTTATTTATTCAAGATGATCTTTCAGAGTTAGGTAATGCATGAATATATACGTTGTGATATTTTGAGCATGAACCTTACTAGCCTGTGGAATGAGAAGTATTTCATGAGATATGCGATAAACCTCAATTTCTCACTTATGGGACTTCATGTCGGCCAAAGTTATAAAGTGGAAATAAATGCCAATTGATCAAAAGGGGGTGGGGGTTACAGTTCATATCATATGAAGTGAATAATGTTTTCATAGGTTGGTCGTTAGCACATGCCTTTCAACATTGTTCTTTCTTATATGGGTTTTGAGAATTACATTATTATTATTATTATTATTATTATTATTATTATTATTACTATTATTATTATTATTATGACTTTGAATGTTGTTGCTATTATTATAATTGTCATCATCATTATCATCATTTAAAATTGCCACTTGGTGTATATACACATTTACTAGTACATGAAATGATTTTAAGTTTTAAATGGCATTTGAACCCACTTATTGAAAACTAGTTTGATGGCCACCTGACTGGTTATTGATGTGGTGTAATCCGGCTGCTCCCTATTGGATACGAATTGGCTGCCAGCAATGGTGAAAACTGGGTTTCTTGAAAGAGATGAGTCAGAGATCCTGGGGTGGCTCAACCGGCGAGGATAATTCGATGGCTAAGTTAGAGCACAGTAGTAGCGGAGAGAGCTTGATGATGATAACAATGAGAGAGCTAGAGATTATATACACAACAATAAGAATAGAACATACCTCACCCCTGGGGGGGCGGAGTCTTTATATACTGGGGTCCAGGCGGGTTGGTGGAACAGTTACCGGATCCCAGCTGTGACAGGACTTGTTAACGTGTTAGGTGGGCGAAATGCCGTCAAACGGTAATATTGTCATACACTGTCAAACGGTAATACTGTCACGTGCCGTCAAACGGTAATACTGTCCCTTCCCATCAGAACTAGGGAGTTGGTGAACTAATGTGACTATTACGAGGTACAACCTTGTAGGATACAAAGTACTATGGTGTGCCCATTGAGGTTGCCATTCGGAGGTATGAACGGTAAGCGAGTCCCCTGCAAGATACCGAGTTGTTCGATGGCGGGCTGACTAGTAGCGAGCTCCTCGGGCTTGTGCTCAGTTCCTCTCTGACACAAATGCTGAAGTGCCCTTAGACCGAGGTGATCCATCGGTCCGAGTACGATCTGTAACAAACTTGGTTTCGTTTTGTCGCGACCTGGTGCCGCAACGATCTTAGCTCAATGTGACTTTAGTTCGGGGTACAAGCTTACCCGAGCTCGCTTTGTAGCGAGTTGATTCATGCTGAGCTGTCACACGTGTTGAGTCATGTCCACGTGTCGATCTGACTATATCGAGTTATCGCTTATGCGGGGTCACACCCACGTGTCCCCCTGTCATGAGGTTAGGCCAAATTCTCCTTCATCAATTGCCCTCTACTCCTCGAGCTAGGGGCCTTGACCTCGTTCGGGGAGTTCATGATACGCCAAATGGATTTGGCCCGAAGTCTAGGTCTCTGTCAGATGGATTGCGTACGGTTCACGCGCGGATGTCAAGCGATCTATAGGCTCTGCGGATGCCAAAAAACGCGCTAAACCAATTTCGATCTCGAGGGTCGTGCAACCTGTTTTCTTAGGAGTCATCGGATTGCTTTGATCTCAACCGTCACTTCCTCGATACAGTGGCTATAAATAGGGGGACCCGAGACTCATTTCCTTTGCCACAAGCTTACTAGTCTTCGATCTGGGGTTGCGCTTAGCTTCTTTAGCTCGGGTCTTCTAGTTTGCCATTTCCTTCTAAGCCATTCGTCTTTCTTTGGTGAGTCTCCCTTCGCTTTTCTTCAGTTCTGTTCAGTTCCATGTCTTCCTCTAGCTTTGATAGTCTTCTAGGTGAGGCCGAGGCAGGTACCTCGGCCCAGGTCGGTAGATGGGGCTACTTCGGGTTTAGAGGTAGTCTGCGGCCTTCCCGAGATACAGGCACCCCGGGAGGCTCGAGAGGCCTCAGGTAGTCAAGCATCCACTTCTCACCAAGGTCGGGTGCCGGATCACTTTGGCCCTTCGACGATGACCTTGGACCGGCTCCAAGCCCTAGTGTATCGGTACAATTTCCCGAGGGAGTTCTCCTACAGTCTCCCCTCAGGTAACTTCCCCTGGGAACACGATCATAACGAGATCGTGATTTTTGGAGAGCAGCTCGTGGCTGGCCTCCGTCTTCCTTTGCATCCTTTAATCGTAGAGGTCCTGAAATCTTTTGACATTACCATAGACCAGTTACACCCGAACTCCATTCGCAACGTAGTAGGGACCATTTCGCTTTTTCACAAATACTGCCTTCCCCTTGACCTCAATATCTTTTCCACCATTTTGTCAATAAAGAAAAACTCTTCTGGTGCTCTTCCCGAACATAGGAGAACCTATTACCTGTCTCCTCGCCCGGGCTATAAGCTACTGCACGAACTCTCCAATAGAATCCCGGCCTGGAAACGAGATTACTTTGTGGTCTGCAACCCGCGGGGTGGCCTTTCCCCACCCATTGGAGGCCGGCGATTCAGGTTTCTGGTGTTAGACTGGGCCTGAAGACAAGGGAGACGTTCAAGTCTTGGGCGGAGCTCGACTTCCTCTACTCGGACTACCTTGTTGAAGACAAACTCGTGCAGGCCAGCTTGAGTCCTGGTAGGTTGCCTTGGGTTTTTTGCCCCTTTTTTTTAAAGGTTCTGATTAGTTCGTGGCTAATCTTACTTTCTGTTTTTGCAGCTGCCATGCCGGTCAACGTAGAGAGTCTTTTGAGGAGATTTCAGGGAAAGAAGAAGACCGTGAAGAGATCCGGGAGGCTGATCTTTCTCCCGAAGTTGAAATCGTGGAGCCAGCCTCCACTGCGCCTCCCCAGGAAGAGGCCCGACCTGCTGCCCCCAAGGTGGTCAAGGATGAGGTTCACCACAAGGGAGCTCGCCCCTAGGAGCCAGAAAGTTCATCCGCGCCCATGGGAGCGGATATTGCTCCGGAGGGTTATCTTCCGATCGTGAAAGAAAGTATCATGGACCACGTGTAGGCCATGCGCAAGAGCCAGGGTGCCGTCTTTCAGGACGAAATCATGAAGTGGGCAGAGATGTCCTCAGACCGGCTTTTGGGGCTAGTTGACACTCATAGCATGGTGGTAAGTGTTCTGCTTTTCTCTTCCCCTCTCCCATCTTTTTTTTTTTTCACTGACCCCTGTTTTCTTTTGGCAGGCTAACTCTGTTGGCCACGCGCTGGCCTGCCAATTGGCAATCCGCATAAAGGAAGCTCGCGAAGCTAGGGCGGAGGTGCAGAGACTCCACCGTGAGCAGGACCTGACTCGGGGCGAGGTGCTCAGAGCGAAGGGGGCTGAGGCTCGGAAGGAGCTGATCTTGACCCAGGAAGGGCAGATCTCCTCGCTGACTGAGGAGAAGGTGCGGCTTGAAAGAGAGATTGTGAACCTCGTGTTAGACAGTTTTGTATGCCCTTAGCTTCAATCATTTTGATGTACTTTTGTTATTTAGTGGAAATAAATAAAGTGCAGGTTTGATTCATGTTGTTTGGTTTAATTCTGTGTAAAACCCTAAAACTGGACATTT
>NW_010729407.1:34073-98999 GCF_000365185.1 Nelumbo nucifera
AGATCCTTGAATATTGAATTCTAAATTTAGGGAATATGATTCCCAGTTGAAAGAAGGTAGGAAAGTTTTTGAAATTCGCCCACCCATTCCGCAACCTTCTTGGCATCCATTAGATGGATCCTACCATTCTTTCATGTTGTAGGGAAGGCGATACACAAACTCACATCATTGGCTAGATGGAGCTGCATCAGTGCTTGAAAATTATCGGCGTGGTCCACATGGTTTGTTGTTCCATTGTAAGTTTCAAGGCTAGGTGCCCTAAAGTTCTTTGGATGTGGGGTCGTAAGTATCTCAGAGGCCAGTAGCAAGGTCTGATATATAGGTCGCCTAGAAGACGTGCCTACCTGGCTGGTTGCTTTACTTTCTTCCTTTTTGCCTATCATGCCCACAGACGGAGCGAGCTGACTTTTATTTGAGGCATGATGAGCACGTCTTCGGCGCCTTCTTTTGGAACCTTTAGAGGAACTGGCGGCCTCAATTCCTATGGGTGCGGTAGCTCAGCTTTCCACTGGGGGCTGATTCTGGCTCTAATTTGGGACTCGGTTCTCTACCGGGGGCTGATTGAGGTTCTGGTTAGGAACCCGGTGGGAGACTTGGTTGGGGACCTGACTGGGAACCCAAGTAGGGGTCGAGTTTCGGTTCAGCCCGGCATTCTGTTGCTATTGTAGTAGGGGCTGCTACACTTGCTGGTTCTAATGCTACTAATGCTGCTGAGTTTGATGTTGTTGTTGCCCCCCTATTAGGGTGGCGAACTTTTCCTCCCAGGATCTCATCTGGTTGCTCATTCCACGAACACATTGCACCAGATCATAGAACTGGCACACATCGACTCCAACGGGAGCCATGGATGGCTCGACCACAGGAGGAGGCGCATTCACATGAGATGGCACTAAGGTTGGATTCAATGCGGGTTGGGCACCTTGTGGAGTCAAGGGCACATTAATCTCACTGGTGTTCACCGAAGGGACCTCCGAGATCATGCTGAGTTGTTAATGTCCTCCAGAGACTTGGTTATTGTCGGTTGCTTGATGAAGCCATGAATAGTAATATGAGATGCTTAAAAATGATAACTTAGTTTTTTGTAGTGTGTTCCCACAGATGATGCCAATTGATGTAGCGCGATTTGACTGTTCTCACATGTTAGATGACTTGGAAGCTGAATCGGATGCTTGTCCTGCCAATGGCCGAGCTGAATTGGGTCGAGCTAGATTTGGCCAAGCTATATAATTCTGCAAGAGAAAGAGTTTGAGTACCTGGGTTGTTTTTACCCGGGGTGGGCACTCCGATGCTTAAGTTAGTGAAGAGTTCTTAAGAATTCTTGAGAGATAAGAGAGTGCGAGAGCTTAATTGCGCGTACCACTTCAGGTGAAAATGAGTCTTTTATATAGGCGAGAGTGATCAGAGACCTCCTGTAATAGGTCTCAGGTTCCCGTAGAGCCGTTTCTGCTAAGTAGGGAGAGTTATGGCATCAGTTACGTAATCTACGCGGGGTGCTAAGGTCCGTCCGATTCATTCTGATGCGTGTGATACGGATAGGCCGACCCAATAGTCGACTCATTAATACTCCAGAGATCTCAGGCTGGCAACAGACCTATGTAACAAGTCAGCATGTGTGCCTTATAGATCGCCAATAGTACTTACCATAGCTCGGTCATTCTCTAAAGTAGGTTGCTCTTAGCCCGGAGCCCTTTCAAATCGACCAGGCCGAGATAATCTAGGTCGGCCTAGGCGAACTGTTACCAGCCGACTTGTCGAGGTGATTCGCTTACTTAGCACAAGGCGTCACTTGAAAACCATGTGTCGTGATGTCATTCGGCAGACCTAGTTACTCCTCATCAGGTTTAATTCGTGTTAATGAGGTAATTGGCACCACAACAAAGGAGCTAGTGCTGAAGGCAAAGCAGGGACCAAGTGTTTCATAATTAAGCACCTAAAGGTATGCTTCTCTCCTTATTATGTATTTGAGTAACTAAGCATATATATAACTAATGACTTGAAGGAATTTTACATAAGCTAATGCATTCTCAAACATAAGCTATAAATGTTGGAAATTTATTCAATAACCATTAGAAACCTTCTTCTATTGACTTGAAATAAAACGAATGGTCATCCTTAGTTAGATTTTGGTGTTTACAGACTCCAATATATTTTGGGATGCTTACTTTGGTTGAATGTCTCGAAATTTTATTTACAAAATTATCAGATGTTATGGCAATTGTACCTGGTCTACAGTGCAATCTCCATCTCAATATGTTCTAAAGCTGTGTATGTGCATCAACACTTTAGATACAAATTGTAGTTTAGGCTCAGTTTGGAAGGAATATAAATACAAATATGTAAAGTGAAAAACTGGAGGAGAGGGTGTTAGAATAAATGATCGAACAATCTAGAAATTAAACAGCTGGCTACTTAACCACATTAGACAGCTGGATACATTTCCACGTGTATTAATTTTACAGAGAAGTTAGTTACAGTTGTACTCCGATAAATATTTCCTTTTGCATCAATACAATACATGGTTTTGCTGGATGTGTTCAACCGTGATAGGTAATTCAGCTAATCCCCTCCCAATTTTGCTGCTCTGTTTTCGGTGATCTTGATTCTTGATACCATTTTACAGATTTCTTTAGTCACTCATTAAAAAGAAATAAAGAAAGAAAGAGAATGAAAAAGGCATGTGTAGGTGGTGGCCCAAAAAATGTGGGTTGACATCAATTTATTTGAGAATATTGCATGATTGCAAGGTACATATTCCATATTTCCTACTTTAAGAATGCATGATGCGACAAAAGAAAGGAGAAGATTTCATTGATCATTTGGAAAAAGGAAAAAGAAAAACCAAAGAGGAGAAAGGAACAAGCTGTTAAATTAGAATCCCAACTAATCACCTAATTTCATTTCAAAATTTAAAATAAGAAAAAGAGAGCAATGTTGAGCATAAAGAAAGTAGAGCAAATCCGGCCATCAAGTGTAAGGATGCAAAAGCATCTTTCACCACGCATCCATAAGATAATTTTATAAAAAGAAAAAAAAAAGGAAAAGAAAGAAAGAAAGCATCTGTCCTTAGATTGCTCATAAAGCAAGTTCAAATAAAAAGTTTCATGTTAGATTGAAAAATGAAAGAACCCCATTAAAAATAAAAGAACAATAGATTATCCCTTTAAATTTTAAACAAACCCCATTTCTTTTTCTTTAGTCCCTTCACAATCCAAATTCCCAAAGGCATGTCTCCTTGGTGACCTCTCCTACCATGTAGGTTTCATCTTTTTGTTGAATCATATTGCATGATTGCACGGTTGTGTCCCTTCGAGTGAGAGAGATTGGATGCATTAGAGGTAATGCTCTCCCCACTCAAAACCTGAACATCCACTTCAAGGAGATCGTGTTACTTTTCGAAAGATTTTTCACATATAGAAGAAAAAATAAATAATATGAAATATAGATGCTCAACAAGTGGGTTATGTCAAAAACATTTTCTCTAGAAAAAAACAAACGCAAGTTTCGCTTTCTTACCCATCTCTTTCCATCTCAAGGTAGTTGCACTGTTAATTGTTTCTACAAGAGCTGTTCATTGATTATTGATGCACTTGGACAAAATCAAATATTGTCTCTTCCCCTAATAATAAATTTGCATACATGGTCCAAACCTTTCCTATCGAGAAATCCTGGTATATGGTAAGGAATGTTTTGACTTTGTATGTGAAAGCCATTTGATGGGTATCTTTGGCTATTAGGGTTTGATAAAAATTAGGGCCTCGTTTGAATTGTGGGAATAGGGGTCTAGAATTGGAATCGGAATGGGCTATTCTAATTCTAAATGTTTGATTGAATGGAATCAAAATCCTATTCCCATTCTTGTTAGAATGGCATTCCTCCATTTGAGGGACTGGTCATTCTTTGTCTCTTTCTTGGGAATGAAGTCCCATTTCTGTTTATTTTAATTTTCATTCCTATTCCTGTATGAATCAAACAGACTATGGGAATGAACCATTCTGATTCCAATTTTGGAGGATTTCAATTAGGATTTTAATTATGAACCAAACATTTAGGGTTTGATAATAATATAGTAGTATTTAAATGAGAAGTTGAAGTATTTAATTTGCCATTACAAATTAAACTTCAACCTATTAGGTCACAAAAGCTTTAAAGGCACTGTAACGCCTGATAGCATTCCTCAAAATAAAATAAAATTTTTTTGGCTCCATGGGACTATACAATGGGGTTGGTCCATTCCCAAAGCCCTGGTGGAGGGAGAATTCGATCCCAAAGTCTCTTTTACGATCAGCAAGAGATCTTACCAATTAACCAGTTGGCATCTTGCATAAAAGGTGGATATTGCATAGATCAGTATGAGCTAATAGTAATATTGCTTAGATCTTACCAATTACCAATTAACGAGTTGGCATCTTGCATCGTTGGGGTATGAGCTGATTTGTTCTAGCAGTGACGCGGAATCGAATCCCCCAACCACCGCATTGGGGAGGAAAGGGGTCAGGGGGAGGTTTAGTGGTGCATAGCACCGAATACCACTTTCGAGAGGAAAGGGGTCAGGGGGAGGTTTAGTGGTGCATAGCACCCGAATACCGCTTTGGGGGTCAGGGGTCAGGGGTCAGTGACACGTTTGAAAGTTCGATACTAACTTGACACTACCCCAAAATTTCAGAAAATTAGCATAATATAAGGACAAAATAACATAAATCAGGTTTTTTTATGGGTTTTGCTTGCTGTATAATACAAAACATCCCAATTCTTATTTTGTCTTCTGGTAAAGAAAAAGAAAAACAATAAGACTAGACTACTTCAAACCGTATCCGTTACTTAATCAACTTCTAATTTCTATTGTGATGAAAACCAGTAAAAACACAAAGTTGCAGTCAAATTTCAATTTTATTGTAGGGAAATTGTCTAAAACTCATCATGAGTTTTCAGTATTTCTCTTAAACTCACCATAACTTTTCAAAATGTCTAAAACTCACCATGTCACTAATTTGACATTAAACAGACTAACGGATGTTAATATATTACCATTTTAACCTTTATAGAAAAATATAAAATATATACAAAATAAATTAATGGATGTTAATACATTACTATTTTCATATTTAGACGTGTAAAAAGGAAAAAGTTCAAAAAAATATTTTCAAATATAAAATACATAAAAACATAGAAATTACAAAAAATATAAAAAATTATAGAAACTACAAACAAAAAAAAATTATTTTCAAATTATAGAAACTATAGAAATTGAAAAAAAAAACAAATCAGAAAATAAAAATTAAATTCTAGAAAAAACACCAAAAATTATAGAAAACACAGAAATTACAAATAAATAACAAAAAATACAGGAAAATTTATAGATTGTAGAAAATAGAAAAATGTAAAAAAAAAAGAAATTATAACAAACTTTGAAAATTATAACAAACACTAAAAATGAAAAAAAAACATGAAAATGAAAACTGAAAAGACCATTTTTCCTCTAACTCACCATTCAAGGGTAACTTGGTCATGAAAATTGTTATTTATGTTGACATGGACACCTCTATTAAGAAGCACTAACGGAGCACTAACGGAAAGTGAGTTTCAGAAAATAAAAACTTACTGGCTTGGTAAGTTTTAGACATTTTGAAAAGTTGTGGTAAGTTTAAAAGAAATGTTGAAAACTCATGATGAGTTTTAGACAATTTCCCTTTATTATATGCCTGGCTTTATCTCAATCGTAGGACCAATTGAATGATGGACTTCAATGGTTGGTTACGGAAATTGATAGTTTCAGGCCCTAAACCATTTAAGGGGTGTAGCCCAAATAAGCCTTAATTTGTTTGACTCACAAAACCTACCTATATACGTTCGTTTCCATAACCCCACCCAAATATTCTCTCTTTAAGTTTATAAAGCAAAATAACAACTAATACCGATTTTTAATCTCCTGTTGTTGTTGAGCATGTTGGTCAAATAGCTGTGATTGTGCGCGATCTGGTTGCTCCTAGCTGGAGGGAATCTCGGACGTCGGTTGCTTAGTTGGTCGGCCGAACTACAAAGAGAGAAGGGCAAAGAGGACCCGGGTGGCTTACCCAGTGTGGGCACTCCGATGCCTAAGTTAGTACTCTTGTTGAGGGAGCTGAATACTTGAATACTAGAATGCTAGTAAGCAATAAATTGCACGTACCTTGAGTCGATGGGGTTGAAGCCTTTATATAGGTGAGTAAACGTAGGTCACACAAAACACCTCTGAGATCTTTGGCTTGTACTGTTAGGAGTTCGTTTTGCACCAGGAGGTGGACTTCGTGCTAGCCGATAAGGCTTAACGAGTCCGTTCGATCCGGGCGGGATAAGGATAAGACCTATATTCGTGCCACGCGATCCCAAAGAGCTCAGAGACAGTTGGCTTGCTTCTAGAAGATGGCTATGTGTCACATCGGTAGGTCGGGTCGTCACGAGCTACCCAGACCTCGATCCTAGCCAAGGTGCCTAAGGTACCAAGGTGACCTGTCCTGTTGAGGTGGCAGGAAGTGCCAAGTCAATGTCCAATCAATAGGTCGCTTCCACGTGTCCGTACATGAGTAGGTTGGGCCAAACCACTACTCATCAATTGCCTTCCACTCGTCGTGCCAGGGATCTTGACACGGTGCGGGGAGTTCACGACGAGCTTAGGTAGATTTGGCCCGGTCTTCGTCCTAGTCGAAGTCCAATCCAAAGGTCAAACGTGATGACCCAACTGGCTCAACCGTAAAGTCGGATCGCATGCCAGGGATGCGCGGACATCACTCGAATTAAAAATTTCGCGGATGTCAAAACGCTCGCTCAACCAATTTTGACCTTGAAAGTCGTACGACTAGTTTTTATGGGAGCCATCAGATCAAACTGATCTGAGCCATCCATGATCGACTAAAGTGGCTATAAATAGGGGCCTTGGGGTCCCATTTCACCTTGTCTTATTTCGAATTTTCGCGTTCTGGAGGTTGTGCGCTAGCTTCCATGTCAATGGTCTTTGTCTTGTCTCCAAGGTCATCCCCTTCCTTAGGTAAGCCTTCTTTTCTAGCCCTTGTCCATTTCCATCTTTCATTTCAGCATGTCTAGTAGCACAGGTAGCCTTTTTGACATGAGTAGTGAGTCCAATCGGGCCGAGGAGGGCACCTCGGTCCAAGACTTAGAATCAGGCCAGGCCGAGATGGTCACGTCGGCCCATACCTCAAAGTCCAGTCCGGTCGGGGTGGACACCGAGGTTCAGGAGTGGAAAGCTTCTGGTAAAAAGGTATCACCTTCTCGGGGGCCAGATTGCTTCGGTCCTTCTATCCTAGCACCCGAGAAGATTAGTGCATTGGTTGCCAGGCACAAGTTCCCCAATCACTTTGGTTATAACCTACCTTTAAAGAGCTTCCCCTAGGAACATGATGATGACGAAACTACCATCTCAAGGAGTAGTTGATTGTCAGGCTCTAATTCCTTCTTCACCCTTTTGTTATTGAAATTTTAAATTTCTTTCGCATCACTATCGACCAGCCTCATCCGAACCCGGTTCATATCGTGGTCGGTACCATTTCTTTGTTTTATGATTACGACCTCCCTCTAGACATTGATACCTTCACTTCGCTCTGTTCTATCAAAAAGAACCTTGTTGGCCCCAAGGGGGTGGATAAGTTCAGATACTACATAGCTTACCACCCTGGGTATAAGCTGCTCCACGAATATCCTTCTAAGGTGTCGGCCTGGAAGAATAGGTATTTCATTGTGATTGTTGAAGGGGGTGCCCTTTCCCAACTCAATGGAAAAATGCTATCAGTGACCCCGAAGATCGTTTAAATTGGAAGATGAGAAAGAAGATGCGATCCTTGGATGAGCTTGGCCTAAAATTGGGAGACTATTTGGTCGAGGTTAAGCTTGTCAAGGTCAGGCTGAGTCCTCCAGGTAGGTCGTCACTTCGGTACACACACACTTTGCTTTCTTCGTTTTATCTTTTCGTGTACCACTTCGGGTAATCTAGTACTTGCTTTCCACAGGCGTTATGGCGAGTGTCCCGATGACCAACCTCTTCTTTGGCATGAAGAAGAGAAAGAAGAGAAAGACATCCCAAGGTGACTCTTCTCAAGCGCCTATGGCCGAGCCTACCGCCCCTACTCAAACCGAGGACCCTCGAGTCATCAACTTGGTTGAGGAGGATCAAGAGAAGGAATCGTCACCTCACCGACCCGAGGCAATTCTGTCATCTGAGCCTCAGACCGTTCATCCCAGGGCTGGTTCTTCTAGTGAGGGCCCCAAGATGGTCCAAAGTATCATGAACGCCCAGACCAGCCTCATAAAGATTCTGAAGGCGGTTTTTCCCGAGGAGGTCACTAAGTACGTCGGGCTGCCTCATGCTCAACTGGGTGCTAGAGCTGCGAGTCACATCACCATGGTATGTTCCCGATCTTGATTCCTCACCTTTGTCTTCCTTGTCTTTTATTTTTCTCCTTTTTGCAGGTAAACTCCATGATCCATTCCCTTATCCAGCAGATCGATTAGAATGTTGCAAGGATGAAGTCTGTCGAGGCAAAGAATGAACTGGCCGAAGCAATGGTTATGGAGTGCCAAAGCAAGATGTTGAAGTCCATCGATACCATTCGAAAGATGGAGGCCAAAGTGTTGGCGAAGAAGGAGCAGAATGAGAAGTTGGCGAAGGAGGCCGAGGAGTAGAAAGTTGCTTCTACCGAGTGTGAGGCTGCTCTTATCCAAGGTATTAAGGATGTCGAGGTGGCTGCAGTCAGTGCTTATAAAGCCTCGTCGGAGTACAATTAGATGAGGAAGGAGGATGGTACAGATGCCTTCCGAAAGGGTTTCAAACTTTGTCATTGGTTAACCAAGTGCAAGTTCCTCGAGCTCGACCTCAGAGTCATCACCATACATGGGAGCAATGGAGAAAAGCCCTGATGTCGCAGCTAACAAGGTCATGGATGCCGATGAGGTTGCTACTGTTGAGGATGTTATGAAAACCGAACCGGCGAAAGAATCTTCTAAGAATGTTAAAGGTGGGGGCGAGGAGCCCCATGATGAGTAAACTTTGCCTCTTTTCTTGGACCTCCCTGTACATATGACATTTGTTGAGCCTCTGAGCTTGTTTTAGTAGACTTTACCTTCTTTCTCCCTTTTTTTTTGCTGAATGTACGAACCACCCTTTTTTGGAAGAAATGAAATTATCTTTTCGCCACCTCACTTGCACTATTTTGAACTTGAAAAATTCTCTAAGTGTAGGTTTCCCCGAGGTGTTGATCTCCTAACATAACTAGGCACAGTAAGGGGTAACCCGGAGTGACTGTGAGCCGAGGTGAACATTTATTTTAGGGTATATGACCCGAACTGCCTGTACACCAGTAAGACTTAAGTGAGGTTTGCTCGTGCTGCCCACATGCTTAAAAAGTGATTGGATCTTTAGCACAAGGTCTTTATTGGCTCGACACCAGAGCCTTTAGGATTTTAGAGTGACTCGTGGCCCACTTTCCATTGTATAGTTTAGCCAACGTGCGACCTGACTGATTTGTCTAAGCGGGTGGTCATTTGAACTTAGAAAAATTTGGCGGATGTTCGGTTCCCAAACTCACAAGTAGTATCTCCTTAGGTTGTTGACATTCCAAGCATGGGGCACCTGCCTCCCTTCCAACGTCTTGAGCTCATACGTCCCTTCACCAAATACTTGCCTAACTCTGTATAGACCCTCCTGGTTCGGTCCGTGCTTACCTACACCGGTCTCAAGTACCATCACTTTCTAGAGCACAAGGTCGCCAACACGGAATTGGCATCACTTGACTCGAGCGTTGTAGTACCGAGATACTCATTGTTGGTAGGCAGCAATCCAGATATAGGCCAAGTCGCATACTTCTTCGATCAGGTCGAGGTTCATCCATAGCTCATCATCACTGACCTCCTCGTCGTATGCCTCTAGCCACAAGGTTGGTACTTCGATCTCGACTAGGATAACGACCTCCGTACCGTAGGTCAAGTTGAACAGTGCCTCACCCATCGCAATTTTGATAGTGGTCCTATAGGCCCATAGGACGTTGAGCAGCTTGTCGATTCACAAGCCCATAGCTTGTGACAGGCGACCTTTTAGTCCGCGGAGAATCGCCCTGTTTGTCACCTCGGCTTGTCCGTTTGCATGTGGATGTGTCACCGACATGAAGTTTTACTGGATCCCCATCTTGGTGCACCAACTTTGGAATTTGATGTCCTCAAACTGCTTTCCATTGTTGGATATTAGTACCTTAGGAAGTCCGAATCAGCATACTATGTTGCTCTAGAAGAAATTATGTACGTTCTGGGTTGTGATCGTTACCAAGGGCTCGGCCTCCACCCACTTCATAAAGTAATCTACCGTCACGACCAAGAATCTTCTCTGCCCAATTGCAGGTGGGAACGGACCAAGGACGTCTATCCCCCACTGGGCGAAAGGCCATGGGCTAGTCAGGTACTTCAGGTCGGCAGCAGGTTGATAAAGAATGTTGGCATGCCTCTGGTAGTTGTCACACTTCCGGATGAGCTCGAGTGCATCCACTTTCATAGTAGACCAATAATATCCTTACCTTAGTGCTTTTTAAGCGAGCACCCTACCCCCTAGGTTTCCTCCACAGAGACCTTCGTGGATCTCGTGTAGCACCCGACTTGCTTCTGAAGGTTGTAAGTAGCGCAGGTAGGGGAGCGTAAAGGATCTCCTATACAATTGCTCGTCAATGAGAACATACTTGGCTAACTGACACTCTACCCTCCGAGTTGCGTTAGGCTCTATTGGTAAGGTCCCATGGAGCAGATAATCAACAAGTGGGTCGACACAACTCGGTTCTGCTTGCAACACGGGAGCGACCTCTTCTGCCACCCTAACGATACTAGGTCGAGGCAGGTCTTCGATGTACACTGCCCTCATACTGTAGTTGCTAGTGTTGGCCAACTTTGAGAGTGTGTCGGCCTTAGCATTCCCTGACCTCGGTACTTGCCGGATGAATCAAGAGTGGAAGTCGCACAAGAGTTCCCTAACTTTGGCCAAGTAGGCCATCATGAAGGGTTCCTGATCCTCGTACTCACCATTCACCTAGTTTATGACCAAATGAAAGCTGTCGCATACCACGACATGCTTTGCTCGGACCACTTTTGCCAATGTCAGCCCGACTATCAGCGCCTCGTACTCCGCTTCGTTGTTCGATGCTTCGAATCCAAACTGGAGAGCGTACTCCTGCTTCACTTTGTTTGGCCCGTATAGTATGAGTCCAGCTCCATTTCATCACTGAATAGACGAGCCATCAGCGTGGAGAATCTAAGGCTCCTTGTCCCAAGTTGGGGCTTCCCTGACCGGAACTGGTGTCGTGCTAGTTAATACCTCCGACATGCTGGTCGACTCAACCACCTTAGGGGTCGGCATGCTGAATGAGCATTCCATGACAAAATCCACCAGGACTTAAGCTTTAATGGTTGGGCGTGGCTTGAATTGGATGTTGTACTAACTAAGCTCGATGGCCCACTTCGTTAGTGATTGTCGTGGATCCCACAGACGACGCCAATTGATTGTGCGCAATTTGGTTGCTCCTAGCTGGAGGGAAGCTCAAATGTTGGTTGCTTAGTTGGCCAGTCAAACTGCAAAGAGAGGAGGGCTTAGAGGACCCGGTGTGGGAACTCCAATGCTTAAGTTAGTACTCTTGTTGAGCAAGATGAATACTTGAATGCTAGAATGCTAGTAAGCAGTAAATTGCACGTACCTTGAGTCGATGGGGTTGAAGCCTTTATATAGGTGAGCTGCCATAGGTCTCACGAAACACCTCCGAGATCTTCGGCCCCTGCTGCTAGGAGTCGCTTCCACACCAGGAGGTGGACTTCGTGCTAGCCGATAAGGCTTATCGAGTTACAGTTGTGCGGCGTGATCCCAAAGAGCTTGGAGACAGCTAGCTCGCTTCTAGAAGATAGCTATGTATCGCATCGGCAGGTCAGGTTGTCACGAGCTACCTGGACCTCGGTCCTGGCCGAGGTGCCCAAGGTACCCGAGGTGACCTAGTCTACTGAGTTAGTAGGAAGTGCCGAGTCAATGTCCAATCAACAAGTCACTTCCACGTGTCCGTACATGAGTAGGTCAGGCCAAACCACCCCTCATCAAGGTGAATGGCAATAATACTGGTTTAGGTCAATCTCTCACCTGTTATTTTACGAAAAAAAAAAAAAACTGTTGTGACCCAATGAAAATTAAATAAACTATGTGATGTTTTTAAGGTTGCATTTGGAATTAGTGTAAAACATTATCGGTGTAAAAGTATACCGATGATGTTTTACACTAAACCGTGAAAGTGACCATTGCTTTTTGAAAAACATGATGGGTGAAGAGTGTAAAGTTTTACATCAATAAAATCATGTAGCATTTACATCAATAATCGATGTAAAACTTTACGCTTGATAGGTTTTACATTGATTATCAATGTAAAACTCTGCTCCATCCTAACATACGCATAACTGAATCGGAATAGAGTTTTACATCAATCATGATTAAGCTCTCTTTCCAAACACGAACAAAATGGAACCGGTGTAAACTTTTACATCATTCTTGATTTACACCAATTTCAAACGCAGCCTAAATGATTAGTTAAAATAATTTTGACATAATGTAACTTAAATCTATATATATGGTCAAATCACTCTCTTTTGTTTTTTGAAGCCAATCAAATCACTTGCTAATAAATTTCATCTAAGATTAAACCATTGACCCATCTGACCCATTTAGTGGGTTATCATATTTTTGTATTTATTTTATTGTTTTTGAAGCCTTTTGTGACGATAATTTCATATTGATTTGTTGACATATGATTGAACCATTGACCCATTGACCCCAGAAAACGGTTTAAGCTTTGGATTCAAGTTTTAAAACATTGGTCTTATCCTAGTCCTATAGGCTTAGTTTGGAACGAATACAAATACAAATATGTAAAGTGCAAAACCTTATATTTTATATGTATATGCATTGTACATATTTGTATTTAGAGTAAATTTCTTAAATTACCCTTATGATTTAGTTCATTGACTAAGTGTACCCTTACTTTTTAAAAATTGAATAACACTACCTCTACTATTTTTGACAATTGACTATCGTTAACATCCATTAATGCTCTACCATAATCTATGCACATGTGATCCCACATGACCTATAAATTTTTTTCGAAACCCAATATTACCCTCGTCCCCTGAGCCCCCACTCTCTCCG
Source organism: Nelumbo nucifera (assembly GCF_000365185.1). The sequence continues at coordinate 47,275 of NW_010729407.1, forward strand.
TTATTAGACCTGCCCCTCCGCCTCTCATCTCTCTCCCCTTCTTTCTCCGTTTGGTTTCAATTAATAAAAACGTATGGTAAAGGCGGTTTTCTTCTCCACGAAGCTACGAACAGAGAGGGTCTTATTGTTCTCGACGGAACGAATGTAGCGGAGACCCATCGCCATTACAAGGAGCGATCACCCCATTTCTCTCTCTCTCTCTCCACCTTTGTCTCCTCTCACCGTCGATTTCTCTCTCTGTCTCTCCTCCCTTTTTTTCTCTACACAGTTCGCAAAAGCTATTCTCCTTGGCCATTTATCTAACAGTTGGCATTGTGAGTCCCTTCAACGGTGTTTCGTAGATTTTGGTAAGAATATGGGAGATGGGATGTCACTCGATGTTTTGCCTGCATCCACGACAACTTGGAAACCATTGACAAACATGATTGCCACCGGACATGGGCCCTATCGCGTAAGTGGACAGGGGCAAAGACACAAAGAGCGACCGTTGGGTTCCTTTTGGAATGTCTAGTAGTGGTTGATGGCGCATTGTGGCACGAACTGACGTCTTGAAGCAGTTGAACCATCCATTGCTCCTGAAGCTCAAAGGAGTTCTTTTCACCGATAAGTCTGTTGGGTTCTTCATGGATTACTACCCAATCAAAACCAGAAAGGTAGAAAACTGCCCATTTATCAAAAATTTTGCTCAACAAGATCTGGGCTTGGATTATTTTCAGGCCTCTTCAAAAAGGAGATTGAATATTGAACTAGAAAGGTAGAAAACTGCCCATTTATCAAAAGTTCTTTTCACCAATAAGTCTCTTGATTCTGTTGCAAATCATTTCAAATGGCTCAACTGTGATTGAAGAAGGAAACTGCACCAAGATAGCCGTCAATTCGAAGGATTCATCACCAGAAACGAATATTGAGGACGAGGTCGAGGATGAAATTTCTTCCAAGGTACATTTAAAACCCTATTTTCTTGAAGTCCTTTTCTTTCCTATGTTCTATCTTCAATCTAATAATCTCTTTTTCATATGTGCAGCCCGCTGCAGACAGACTTAATTTGAATCACTGTAACCAGGGTTCGAACGATTAAGCTAGACGGAAAGGAATGGAGGAGGATCGCAATCAAACGGATGACTAGGAAACACCGTGCCAAGAAACCTTCATGATCTATTTCCACCTCTTCAAGTTTGGGGCTTAAACAAGCCTGCTTGTGTTTTTCATGTTCTGCATTCTTTGGGTCATCAACAAAGAGTAGAAAACTATAAATGCTTTTTAATGCTTTTTCTCTCAGATCTACTTGATGTTCCCTGTAAAAGATGATCCGCCTCGACATTTGTAAGACACTTCTTTAACGACATAAGTCACAGAAAGAATGGATTTAAGATTCACCCCTAGCCCTAAACCACTAAAACTTAACCATGCATTATCGAATGTTCTACTTAATTCTCCATTAACGGGTTGCTATGGATGATCATCTTTCGTTTAAATTTGGTTCTCTACAGGTTTACTGATTTTGAGCTTAAGTTTATTTTTTGAAATCTGAAACCTGAAATAGCAGGAAGTGGAACCTGGAAACCACCATTTTTAACCGGTCGGAGAAGGGTTAAATAATAAAGCCAGCGTTACCGAGAATGAGGGAGAGAGAGAACGAAGGGGACGAAGAGAGAAAGAGAGGGAGGGAGAGAGGTAGGCCGCTGCTGCGGCGGTGATGAAACAGGAGCGAGAGGGAAAGAGAGAACGAAGGAATGGGGAGAGAGAGAGTTGCAGAGAAGTTCGGACTCATGGCTTCATCCCTGATTTCTTCGGCGATTTCGACGACGAAATCACCGCTGCCGCTGCATATCAGGAGTTTGCCAACCAGCCCAACTGAGATAACCCTCCTACACAGATTATAAAAAATAGAAGGATAAAATAGTCTTTTTATCTTGTTATTAACGGAATATTAAGAGATTAACAGTAACGGAAGTATTAGTCAATTATCAGAAAATAAGGGTAGTGTTGGTTAATTATACTCCTTCCAAACTGAGCCATAGTCTTGATCGTAAATGCATTCTATCAATTTCTTTTGATAAAAGATTCCAATTCTATAGCTTGCCTAGGTCTACAATTATTTGCACTTTTCCATCATATTTCAAAGCCCAGTACGCAATCTTAGTGATCCAGAAAAAAACAAAAAGGAAAAGGAAGGAATGAATTATAACTTTGATTAGAGAGCTATCATCTTCAATTTCGCTTTCAGGCATGCACATTGGCCAAACTTTAAAAATAAAAGAAGAAAAAAAGACGGGACAAGTTGAACAAATTGATTAGCAGGCATCTTTGAGAGAGTGCAAGTGCAAGTAGGAATTTATTAGCAAGTATTCTAACCAACATAATGGACCCGAAGATTTTTTATATATGTTTTGATTTGTCGATTTGAATATGGAATACCCACTTCAGATCTCACAACTCTCCAGACTCCTGAGTTTAGTCGTTGTTGTGCTTAACTTGCTATTGAAGGTATGAATCAAATCGAATTGTACTTATATTGGATTATGGAATCTAACGGATTCGAATTTGAATTCAAAGTATATGATTTTTATATCGAATTGAATTCGAATTTATCCCGATTTGAATCCGATCCGATTTATTTACACCCTTATCAATTGAGTCACCATCAATAAATCTGTTCAAATGTACTAAATAATAGATCTAGACTCACAATAAGTAAGAGGGGTGTTCTCCAAATGTGAATTATTTTTCTTTAAGAAGTTGTTTAAAACTCACCATGACTTTTCAGCATTTTTCTTAACTCACCATAACTTTTCAAAAAGTCCGAGGAACCCCATGTCAATGAGTATTTTCTAAAACAAACCATCCATTAGAGCACTATTAATGATTATTGACAGAAGTTGTCCACGTCATCAAAAATTCATTTTCATGACCAAATTGCCCCTGAATGGAAAGCCAGCCTTATTAAACATATTTTTATGACTAAAATGCCCCTAAGTGCCAAACTGCCTTATGTGTAAGACTTTTACTCGTTGAGAGATGTTTTGCTCTCAATGTGCTGCTTGAAAGCATTCCAAGGAAGCTGAAAATGGGTTTTGGGTCGAATAATAACAGGGGTATTTTTGAAATATTAAAAAATAGGTTAAATATAAAAAAGGTAAAATGGTAATCTACCAACACACGTTAGTCTATTTAACATCAAGTTACTGACATGGGGTTCACTAGACGTTTTGAAAAGTTATGATGAGTTTAAGAGAAATGCTGAAAAGTCATAGTGAGTTTTAGAAAATTGTAAGTTATAAAAACAAAACAAAACTAATTGGTTTTGAAAACAAATTAGTTCTTAAAACAGAAACATGACAAAACGTTATTGGTCATATGTGTTTTGGGTTTTTGATGAAGCGCGATCTGACTGCTCCCTATTGGAGATGATCTGGCTTCCACTAAATGGCAGACTAGATCGATCTGCAAAGGAAGAATCAGAGAACCCGGGGTTGTTTGCCCGGCAAGGTCACTCCGATGCTTAAATCAGTATACTTGGTTGCAAGCTGAAAAGCTTTAGAGTGTAGAGAGTTAGAGAGCAATGAAATCACGCGTACCTTGTGCCCTCGAGGTTGGAACCTTTATATAGTTGAGTCCTCATGGGTTTCGCGGAGTGGTTTCGGGATCCTTGTCACGATGAGATCCGTTTTCGCGTTAATGGGGGACAACTTATAGGGCTTATCAATTCCGCCCCAATCGGGCGGGGAGGAGATAATGCTTACCGTTACAGAGCAGGATCCCGCGAGGCTTGGAATCTGATGGCGAGATCTTCGAGGTTGCCATGTAGTGGTCTGTCAGTATTACCCGAGCTAGTGCTCTTTAGATCCAACCTGGGGTGAACGTCGAAGTGCCTTGGGCCGAGGTGGTCCTGATGCGACCTTACACCGAGGTGAACTCGTCCTAAGGAGGTTTGATTATCCGAGCTCGATCTATTGCGGACTTGGCAAGTCGGGCTGAGCTGTTGTCTTACTAGTTAGGTCGTGTCCACGTGTCCCCCTATTACTAGGTCGGGCCAAATCACCCTTCATCAATTGCCCCCCACTCCCTGAGCCAGGGGTTCCGACCCGGTGTGGGGAGTTCACGACGGGTCTAGGTGGATTTGGCATGAGGCCTAGGCGGTCTGCCGAGCGGATCGGTTGGTCAAACCTGTTTGAACCTCTGATCTAATCAACAATAGCCCAGGTCGCGTCAGGTGTACGTGCGGACGTCACGCTGTTTATGGACTCCGCGGACGTCAAAAACACGCTCAACCGATTTTGTCATCGGGCGTCGTGCAACCGGTTTTCATGAGGACCGCTCAATCAAGTAGATCTCAGTCGTTGATCACTCCACGGTGAACTATAAATAGGGGGCCGAGAGACCCCTCTTCTTTGCCAAAAATTTTGTGATTTCAGCTCTCCCGAGGTCGCGTCGGAATCTTTCAGCTCGCTCTCTCTTTGTATTTCGAGGTCGTTCTTCTTTTGGTGAGTTCATCTTTTCCTTAGTTTGTTCTCCTTTGTTTTTTAATCATGTCTACCTCTAGCATAGATAGGCTCTTAGGAGACTCTGGTGAGGGTGTCGAGGTGCAGTTCGCAACCCATGCTGGGGAGGTCAGCTCGTCGCTGGGTGACTCCCCTCTTCGGTCTTTAGAGGAAACTTTTGTACCTAAAGTTGGGCCATCTCGGCCTGAGGAGCCCGAGGCTCAGAAGGAGGGACCGACCTCTAGAACGGAGGTCCCATCTTCTTCCCGGGGTCAGGATTCGGACGACTTTGGTCCTTCTACCTTGACCTCGGATAGGTTAATGTATTTAGTAGCTCGCTCGTCTTCCCAATAGCTTAGTCTTTAGTGTTCCTCTAGGTCAGTATCTTTGGGCTCACGATCATTATGAACTCGCGGTTTTGAGGAGCAGCTCACTGCCGGGCTGCGCTTCCCGCTCCACCCCTTCATTATAGAGATAGTCAAGTTTTTTAACATCACAATCGACCAACTACATCCGAACTCTATCCGGAACATAGCAGGTACTATCTCCCTGTTCCATCAGTACAACCGACCTCTCTCCCTAGATGTCTTCAGTTCGATTTGTTCGATCAAAAAGAATTTTGCTTGTCTGCGCGGGGACGTCAGACAAAGTTACTACATCTCTCCTTGACCCGCGTTTAAAATCCTGTTCGGTAACCCAAACAAGGTTCCAGCCTAGAAGAGGAGGTACTTCCTTGTCCGAAATCCTGAGGGATGGCCTTTTCCAACTCACTGGAGGGTGGCTATCAAGGATCCCGGGGTGAGCTTAGATGCGGAGACTAGGGCAGTTATCAACTCTTGGAGGGACCTCGGCCTGGAGATAAAAGATTTCTTGGCTGAGGAGAAGCTTGTGTGAGCTGGACTGAGCCCTCCTGGTAGATCTCCACCTCGGTTTTTACTTTAAGGTTTTCTTTAGTTCGCAGCTAACCTTTTCTTTTACTCTTGCAGTTACCATGCCGGAGGTCGATGTTAAGAACCTTCTCAAGAGCTTTCAGAGAGGGAAGAAGAGGAAAGCTTTGAAGAGGTCTCGCCGGGAGGCCGATCCTTCTGCCCCCACCCCATCCAAAGTCCTTGCTCCGGAGCTGACCTCTGCCGAGCTCCTTGAGGAGGAGGTCTGCCCTCAACCCCCCATAGTGGACCTGGACGAAGACCAGGAGGAAGGCGTTCAGTCTCATGAACCAGAGAGCACTTTCGCACCCGAGCAGGAAGGCGTCCAGCCTCATGAGCTGGAGAGCACTTCCGCACCCGAGCCTGAGTCCCCCAAAGAAAGCATAATGACCCCTTGGTTCGGACTGCTCAAGAGCAAGGATGTCGTTTTTTCTGTCGAGGTCACGGAATGGGCTGACATGCCTACAAGCCAACTCGGAGGCCGGGTTGCCAGCTACTGCATGGTGGCAAGTGTCAAGAGGACACAGAGCCCATCGGGTCAAGAGGACGCGGGGGAGCATATGGAGACCAACCTGCCTGGCAGTCCGCATGCATGATCCCTGCTTTTTCTTCTTTTTACTATTTGGATGTACACCTCGAGGCCACCGAGCTCGGGTTATAATGAGATCTTTGTACTTAAAATCTTTTCGTCAATGAAATACAAACTTTTTTGGCTCATCCTTGTGCAAAAATATTCTAAGTGTAAGTGACTCCCGATCTAGCAAACTGAACCAGACAGAGGTAGGAGTAGGTGTATAGGTTACCCCGAATTGTCGAGCTACCAAGCTGAAAAACAAGTAAGGATAACCAAAAATAAAATTTTTCTAAGTGGAGGTCACCCCAAACTGTCTACCCAGACTACTAGTAGGGGTAACTTCATGTAATATATATGTCGAGGTGAGCGATGCACGGGCTACTCATTTAGATGTCGGTTGTCCCTAACGGGCCCAACCTATTGTTATATGCCGAAGTGGGCTAGACATCGTAGGGCTTATACCCGAGCTGTCTATGCCTTAGGCATTGGAGGTACTTTGCCTATGCCGAAGAGGCGACTAGGACTTATCTGCCCATGCCGAGGAGGCGACTGGATTTGTTCACCCATGCCGAAGAGGCGACTAGGACTTGTTCGCCCATGCTGAAGAGGCGACTGAGACTTGTTCGCCCAGGCCAAAGAGGCAACTGGGACTTGTTCACCCATGCCGAAAAGGCGACTGGGACTTATGTGGTGCCGAGATCTTTTATCAGCTCGGAGCTTTAGTCCTTGGACTTCTGGGAGTGACTTGCAGTCTACTCTCCAATTCGGCAATCACAGGTAGTATCGCCTTAAGTTGTTGATATTCCATGCTCGAGGTACCTGTTTTCCTTCTAGGGTTTCGAGCTCATACGTGCCTTCCCTAAGTACCCATCTTACTCAGTAGGGACCTTCCCAGTTCGGTCTGAGCTTACCGACACCGGGCTCAGGCACCATAACTTTCCAAAGGACTAGGTCTTTGACACGAAAGTGTCACTTCTTAACCCGGGCATTATAGTACCGAGCCACTCTCTGCTAGTAGGCTGCAGTCCAAATGTATGATAGGTCTCGTACTTCTTTCACCAGGTCGAGGTTGGTATGGAGCTCGTCATCGTTTGCTTCTTCGTTGTATGCCTCCAGACATAGTGTAGGCACCTTGATCTCGGTTGGGATCACCGCTTCCATACCATAGGTGAGGTTGAAGGGGGTTTCACTCGTGGTAGTCTTAATGGTAGTTCGGTAGGCCCATAATACACTGTGTAGCTCATCTACCCACTGTCACTTAGCTCGGGCTAAACGGGCCTTTAGTCCATGGAGTATGGCTCTGTTCGTGACTTCTGCTTGCCTGTTTGCCTAAGGGTGTGCCACCAGACTGAAGTTCTATTGTATCCCCATCTCGGCGCACCAATTCTAGAACTTGATGTCTTCGAACTGCTTTCCATTGTCAGAGATAAGTACCCGAGGTAGTCCGAAGTGACATACTATATTCTTCCAAAAGAAAATTTGTATGTTGCGGGCTGTGATCGTTGTTAGGGGTTCCGCCTCCACTCACTTCGTGAAGTAATCTACTGCTACCACCAGGAATCTCCTATGTCCTATCGCTGGCGGGAATGGGCCAAGATTGTCGATCCCCCACTACGCGAAGGGCCACAGGCTGGTGAGATATTTGAGGTCGGCAGCAGGACGGTGGTGGATGCTGGCGTGCCTTTGACACTTGTTGCACTTCTTGACAAGTTCGAGTGCGTCTGTCTTCATCGTGGGCCAATAATACCCCTATCGCAACGCTTTCTAGGCAAGAGCCCTGCCCCCCAAGTGTCCGCCACACAAGCCTTCATGAGTGTCGCGAAGAATGAGCTTGGCCTTTGAGGGTCGCAAGCAGCGCAAGTAGGGGAGCATGAAAGATCTCCGGTACAGTTGTCCGTCTATGATGACGTACTTCACTGACTGGTGCTCTACCCTTTGGGCCGCATTACGATCTGCAGGGAGGGTCCCGTGAAGCAGATAGCTCGCGAGTGGGTCAATCCAACTCGGCTCTGCTTGTACTACAGGAGCAACCTCTTCTGCCCCCTCCCCCCGAGAATGCTAGGCCGAGGCAGGTCCTTTATATACATAGTCCTCATTGGGTTACTTGTGCTGGCTAACAGGGACAGGGCATCAGCCTCGGTGTTCTCGGACCTTGGGATCTGCCTGATGAAGTAGGATAAGAAGTCGCGGAGAACTTCTCTAACCTTGGCTAAATAGGCAGCCATGGTTTGGTCACGAGCTTCATACTCGTCGTTGATCTAATTGACCACGAGCTGAGAGTCTCTGCAGATGATGAGGTGTTTAGCTTTTACTTCTTTGGCTAAGGTGAGCCCGGCTATCAGCACCTCATACTCTGCTTCGTTGTTGGACGCTGCAAATCCAAACCGGAGTGCATATTCCAGTTTCACCTTGCTTGGTCCGTACAAAATTATGCCTGCTCTGCTTCCTTGTTGATTAGACGAGCCGTCGACGTGGAGGATCCAGGGCTCCTCGTCCCAGGTCGGCCTTGCTCTAACCGGGACTGGTGCCGCGCAGGTTGAAGCTTCCTCCGCATGCCCGAGCTCGACTAGTTCGGGGGTCGCAGTGCTGAATGTGCATTCTGCCACGAAGTCAGCTAAGGCTTGGGCCTTAATCACCGGCCGAGGTTCGTACCGGATGTCGTACTCACTGAGTTCGATGGCCCACTTCGTCAGCCTGCCAGATACCTTAGGCTTGAGTAGGATTTGCCTCAGAGGCTTGTTGGTGAGGACGATGACGGTGTGGGCTTGGAAGTAGGGATGAAGCTTCCGAGCTGCCGTGACTAGCGCGTACGCCAGCTTTTCGATCTCCGGATATCTTCTTTCAACATCCTGCAAAACCTTGCTAACATAGTAGATGGGTCGTTGGACCCGATCTACCTCTTTTATTAGTATCGAGCTAACTACCTCGTCGCTCGCGGAGAGGTACAGCTTTAAAACATCTCCCTCCTCGGGTCGGGTCAGAACCGGAATGCTAACTGCGGTCCATTCAAAATCTTTGCTTTTTTATTGCCTTGAAGAAAGGCAGGCAATGATCTGCCGACTTGGACATGAAATGCCTCAAAGCGGCTATCCTGTCGTTTAGTCTCAGAACCTCTTTTAGCTTACAAGGTGGTCTCATGTCTAAGACGGCCCTTATTTTTTCGGGATTGGCTTCGATGCCACATCGGTTGACTATGTAGCCCAGAAATTCACCCGAGGTGACACCGAAGAGCATTTGTTGGGATTTAGTTTCATGTTATATTTACTCAAGATTTTGAAAACACTTTGCAAGTCATTCATTAAAAATTTTGTAAACTGGGTCTTAATGACCATATCATCTACATAACATTCAATCTTATTGTCGATCAACGGCTCAAATATCCTATTTACAAGTCTTTGAAAGGTCGCCTTGGCATTTTTTAGTCTGATGGGCATGACCTTATAACAATACAAGCCGAGCTCAGTAATGAAGGTCGTTTTTTCTTCATCGGCAGGGTCCATCTTAATCTGGTTGTACCCCGAGTATGCGTCCAGAAAGCTCAGCAACTCGTGCCCTGAGGTCGAGTCCACTAGACGGTCGATCTTGGGCAGTGGGAAACAGTCCTTTGGGCAAGCTCGATTCAGGTCAGTATAATCGACGCACAAGCGCCATTTACCGTTGGCCTTTTTTACCAGAAGTGGGTTAGCTACCCAGCTTGGGTAATGGACCTCCCTTATGAAATCGGCCGCAAGGAGCTTCACGACCTCCTCGTCGACTATCCTCCAGCGCTCCGAGGCGAGGTTGCGTTTTTTCTATCTAACTTGTGAGTTGCAATTTTTGAATCTATGTCGGGCATCTCTGTCGCGGACCATGCAAATACATCTAAATTTTTAATTAAAAACTTACCAGTTGATAACAGAGTGGTTCCTCGATCGATGCGCCGATCTAGAGAGTTCTGGTTTGATCTTCTGCTAAGACCGGAATGTGGACCGTCTCTTCTTTGGGTGTGGCTCGCTCCTCGCCGTACTCCGTAGGTCGCTCGAGCTCAATGTCATCTGCTAGCTTGGCTTTCCCCTTGAGGGCAGTGACATAGCATTTGTGAGACTCAAGTTGGTCGCCTCGCACTACCCCTACTTCGTAGTCTGTAGGGAACTTCATGGCCAAGTAGTTGGTGGATACCACTGCGCGAAGTGCATGGGTAATGGGTCGACCTACTATGGCGTTGTACGGGGAGGGAGTCGCGACCACCAAGAAAGTGTGTTCAAACCTCGCAATGTTAGGCCACATGCCGACCTCTACAGGTACTGTGACTCGCCCTAGAGGCCTGACTTCTCCGCTGAAGCCTACCAAAGGAGTATTTGTGGGCTTGAGATCGCCTTCTTGGAGCTGAAGCTTGTCGATGGCGTTCTTGAACAAGATGTCAAGTGAGCTGCCCAAACCTACCAGGACGCGCTTTATTTCAAAGTCATTTATTCTGAACTTTATGACCAGCGCGTCGTAGTGGGGGTACTGAATCCCGCGCGCATCATCTTCTGTAAATTATATGGGGTCTTCAAGCCTAGGTCACTTCGGTGGATTCTACTCTTCATTTTCCAGTTCACGAACCGAGGTTTTCCCCACTGCTGAGGTGCAACCCGCGATGATGGACCCGCCAGTAATCATGTTGATTACTCCGCGTATCGGTCTTTCTTCCGGTAATGGTCTCTGCAGCTGCTCACTCTGCTTGCTGCTGGACTTGGGAGCATTTCTCCTTTGCTCCCCTTGCCAATCTGCCTGGTGATCTGTCGAGTTCCTATTTTCTTTTTGTACAAATTTTTTTAAATATCCGCGACAGATGAGCTCTTCGATCTCGTTGCGGAGGCTTCTACAGTTTTCGGTACTATGACTGTGGTCTTTATGAAAATGACAATATACATTTTTATTTCTAGTGGTGGGATCTCCCCTCAATTGAGGTGGCCACTTCACATAGGAGGCGTCTTTGATCTTCATAAGAATCTCTCCCCGCTTCGCGTTGAGGGGTGTGTAGCTCGTCCTTTCGACCGGTGGAGTTCGGGAACGCCGACCTGAGTTATGTGAGGGAGATCGGCTCTCGGACTTGTTTCCTCCCCTAGTCGGGGACTTGCTTTTTCTTCGTTTACTGCCACCATTATTCGAGTTGTCATCTTCTCTCTTTCTCTTCTCCACTGGATTTTCGCTCTTCTGGTTCATCTCATCTTCTATCCCATGAACTGGTCGGCGAGCTTGAGGAATTCAGTGATGTCCTTGGGCTTGTTGGCCACCACGTGCCACTTGGATTCCCTGTGAGTAATTCCTCTCCTTGCTGCCATGAGTCTTATAACGGGATCCAGGTCGAGGATCTATAAACAGGTGTCGTTGAAGCGTTTTATGTAGCTTCGGATCGACTCCCCTTCTCTTTTGACTATGCTGATGAGGCTTTCTTGAGACCTCAGGCACTTCTTGTGATGAAGTGCGAGGTGAACATCTACACGAACTGCGCCTAACTTTTGATCGTCCCTGGCGCGAGGTTCCTGTACCATGTGCGAGCTACCCCTTTGAATGTCGTGGAGAAGGCAACGCACATGCAGGACTCATCAGCTCCAACTAGATGCATCTGAGATTGGAATGAGTCCACGTGGTCATTTGGATCGAACGATCCATCATACTTGTCCAACGGAGGCACTTTGAAGTCCTTCGGCATTGGGGTCGCCAGGAGCTCGGAGGACAAAGGGGATGACCCGGAGAGGAGGGGAGCGGCCTTCGTGGCTTCTGAGCTTGCCTCCTCTTTACCTTTTATCTGCTCAGGTTGACTAGGACCGGCGAGCTGGCTTGGAACTGCAGTTCGGCATGCCTTACGACGCCTTCTTTGTTGCTTCTTGACTGGCTCCGCATTGGTGCTGCTGACCTCTATGTGGTCGGGTATCGTCCTGTCATGGAATGGCTCGGACTGCTGATGTTGGCAGTCGTGAACGGAAGGGCCTTGCCTGGAGTCTGCGGCCAAGACCCCAAACCGGTTCCCTGTAAGCGAACCTTCATGGTGCGAGGGCTGGGGTGAAATGGCTCTGGTAGGCTGAGTGTCTCCCGATCTGTTCACGTTCTGCGAAGCGGGAGGAGTGACTTGTCTGTCCCTCCTGCCGCAGGATGAGACCTGGCTCCCAAGAGGATGTGGAACCTAGGAAGTCTCTCCCCGGCGAGGAGGGCGAGTGTTCTGATGGCAGGGCTGATTCTGTTGCGCTGCTGTGTGTCGAGGTGGAATCGGCAGCTGATTCTGTTGCACTTCTGTGTGCCAAGGTGGAACCGGCAACTGATTCTGCTACAGCGGAGGGAACTGCTGCTGGTACTGTTGCTGATAGAACTAGTGCAAGATCTGTTGTTGGTAGTGCTGAAACTGTTGGACCTACTGCATTTGGGCTTGAATAGCCCGCGCACAGTGTATCAGGTCGTCGAGCTAATACTGTCTGACTGCAGGGGGAACCACAGATGGTTCAGAAAATGCCGCGCCCACTACAGGAGGGAGGGGGCGTTCACTGGTGTGGTTGCTTGGGGCACGGTCAGCGTCGGAATCCCAGTCGTGGTAAGCGGGACGGTGAACTGACCGATGCAGACAGAAGGGAACTGAGGCTACCTCCCGGAGACGTTCATCTCGTTGTTTTGTCTGGCATTGCTGGAGGATGCCATAGATCTGAGTTTGTGATTGTTGGTGGAAAGAGGCTTTTTTAGCGAGTTCCCACAGACGATGCCAAATGATGAAGCGCAATCTGACTGCTCCCTATTGGAGGTGATCTGGCTTCCAGTAAACGGCGGACTAAATTGATCTGCAAAGGAAGAATCAGAGAACCCAGGGTTGTTTGCCCAGCGAGGTCGCTCCGATGCTCAAGTCAGTATACTTGGTTGCGAGCTAAAAAGCTTTAGAGTGTAGAGAGTTAGAGAGCAATGAAATCACGCGTACCTTGTGCCCTCGGGGTTGGAGCCTTTATATAGTTGAGTCCTCACGGGTTTCGTGGAGCAGTTCCAGGATCCTCGTCACGACGAGATCCGTTTCCGCATTAATGGGGGATAACTAATAGGGCTTATCAATTCTGCCCAAATCGGGCGGGGAGGAGATAATGCTTACCGTTATGGAGCGTGATCCCACGAGGCTCGGAATCTGATGGCGAGATATTCGGGGTTGCCATGTAGTGGTCTGTCAGTATTACCCGAGCTAGTGCTCTTTAGATCCAACCTGGGGTGAACGCCGAAGTGCCTTGGGCCGAGGTGATCCTAATGCGACCTTACACCGAGCTGAACTCGTCCCGAGGTGGTTTGATTATCCAAGCTGGATCTATTGCAGACTTAGCAAGTCGGGCTGAGCTGTTGTCTTACTAGTTAGGTCGTGTCCACATGTCCCCCTATTACTAAGTCGGACCAAATCAACATTCTTCAGTTTTCAAAACTAAAGCAAAAAACATGTTCTTGAATTTCTAGTTTAAAGAACAAGTTATTTTTTTTTTAAATGCAAAAAGCCAAAATCAATTAATCATCATTAATGTCTTGCTTTACAATCCTCGTAATAAAGGAGGCAATGTCTTCTGTAATGAGGTTTGAGATACAATTTTCGGTTCAAACCAAACAAAGCAACCCGTTGTACCGAGTTTGGCAAGTACATGAACAACCTTATTGAATTTTCGAGAGACCTTTTTATTGAAGACAAATTCAAAGGAAGAGAGAAGCCGCCTGCAATCAATCACATATATATGTACATATGGACCAAGGAGGGGAGGTGTGTACCTCCAACAAGGCACAAATCGGTTCCAGAGCATCTCCCTCAATGATAATCCTGGGGAGATTTAGAAACTTGGTGAAGTTTAAACCAACAAAGAGAGCTTGAGCTTCACCGACCAGTGAATCACAGTGTTTGATGCCTGAAGCTAGGCTAGCAACATGGTGGCCTGACGAATCACGCCAAATCACTCCTAAACCAGAGAGGACGTTGCGACTGCAGCATCAATGTTTATTTTAATGCAACCATTGGGAAAAGGAGACCATCCGACTTGGTCAGCAACTGAGGAGGATCCAACTGTGCTCAAAAAGAACTTTGTTACGAGAACTATATAATTTAGTACAAAAAATTATAAACTATAGATTTTTTATACTACAAATTTTGTTTTTGTTTTGAAAATTATCATTTTCATGGTTTTCAAAACATTTAAAACAAAGCCAATTGTATTTACAGTTCAAAAATATGTTTTTTCTAATGTGACTATAAGCTAATGGGGATAAGGATGATTTGAGAGTCTAAAAGGCAAATGATGAAATGCCTTAATTAAAGACTAGGGAAATAGGTCTTTGGGAGATGTAGGAAATGTCTAGGTGCCAAAGGATTGTAGGAAATTAGCTAATATTTATTAATTTATAGAATTCAGGAAGCACCCTCCATGGAGGTGCAAGGACTAGGGTCATCTTTAGTCTCATCTTTCTCTCCCCCAAGGATACGTGTTTCTAAGGACCACAAGATTGTTCAAGTATGAAGTTATTTATTCAGGTAAATATGCTTATTTAGGTAAGTGTTTTTTAAGAAAGACTTATCCATTAAAGTGTATTTATTCATGTTCTTTTGTTTTTCATGTAAATAAGACAATGACCATCTTAGTCATAAAAATTCTTTTATTAAAAGGAACATTTTTGTCCCATCCAAGTATTAGCAACTTTCTCCGGAAAATTAATTTACCTATCTAGGAGATGGGTATCACTTACCCAGAAAAATAAACTTTCATTGGTCCTCACATAAATCTGAAAAATAAACATGAATTTCTTGGTCAATGAGAATCAAAATCCCATTGACCAACTTTCCCCCTCTCAAAATCCAAAAAAAAAAAAAAACACCCCCTTGGAGTGGCACATGGGTGCTAAGGCTCCATTTTGACTTTCGGAGGTTGAACATGCTTACAAGTTCATGTCTCCAGGTTTTGGGGGCCTCATGAGGTCGGATTAGGAATAACTAAATTATTGGTTCATTGGCCCCTAAGTTTTGTTTTGGCTTTGCAAAGTCGACAGACCAGAAATTCCGTCTTGTTTTGGATGCATGAGGTTCTACCTCACAAGGCATTTTCCTCTCAACTGAGTGAGGCTTGATCCCATTTAGCCTCACGAGGTCTTGTTCTACGAGATGACCCCGCTTTGTCGCAAATATTTTCTATAGGACTATCATCTTGTTTTGTTGATATCGTTGTGATATCTCCATCCCAATTTGTTATTAGCCTCACTGTGCATTTGTAATTGTGAATTTACTTCTTAACCCTTGAATGTATATCCATTGTCTCATAATAGTAATTTAAAAAACAAGTGAAAACAAAAAACATTCATTCTATAGAACACCCTTTATGCCAATAACTATGATGAGCTTCTTTAAAAATAAATGCATAATTCTTTGACTTTCTTATTTATAGTTGATAGGGAAGTCTTCTACTATACTTGATTTCCTTCCTTTTAATACTAATTAATAAAATTTTAAGGTGTTCATCCCTCCATCTAGATTAAACTTTGGGGCTAAAAAAACATTATTTAGGGGGGCGTTTGATAACGCTTTTTAGAGGTTTGGTGTCTGAAAAGCAAGTGTTCATCCCTCCATCTGGATTAAACTTTGGGGCTAAAAAAGCATTATTTAGGGGGGCGTTTGATAATGCATTTTAGAGGTTTGGTGTCTCAAAAGCAAGTTTTTTAGACACCAGACCTGTTTGGTGTTGCTTCTAAAAAATTATCTGAATTTTGTTTCCAAATCTAAAATTAATTAAAAGTCTGTGACCCAGCTCTTAATGTGCTCAGACGCGTTTGAGAACTAGCACAAAGTCGAAACTACCCCCAATATTTTCAAATAACGTGGTTTTACTCCTGTTTAACCCCAAACCAAAAACCTAACTCATTTGTATGTTTTCTCTCTCAGATAGGAAAGAAGACCTCCGCTCCTGAAGATTGCTCCAGCTATGTTTTCATGGCCGACTCAACAGATCCAGCCATGCATTCGGAGGTCCCCTCTCCAAACAAAGGAAAATCTCCATCAGGTCTGTCTCCCTCTCTTCTACAATCTACATGTTTCTTTCTCCCTTATGCATCGCTTCTCTATTTTTTTCTGTTTTTTTTTTGTTGTTGATGGTGCTTTAATGGTGTATTTTGCAGTGTATCTTTGAAGGGAGGTCTTCTTAGGGCTGTTCGAGAATTACCCATATCCTTAATCTGCAGATTTTGTTATTTTTTTCCTTACCTGAATCCTTTTTTCTAAGTTTCTTTTTCTATCTTCTTCGTATCATTTTTCGGAATATCCGTGGTTGAGTTTGATAATTTTTGTTTATAATTTCTGATTACTTCTTGATCTTGTTTGACCTTAATTCGATCTAACATTGTAACCAGAGAGAGTGTGATCATGAAAGGGCTCTTGTCAGGAATGGCCTGAAGGCAAAACCAAAAGACGATGGGTTGACCTCGGAACAACGCTGTGAGAGGTTCGGTTTTATTTTTTATTTATTTGTATTTTATTTTTTCCTAGTTTGCAAGATTTTTTTTCTTTTCTTTCCTAGGTATTGATTTTGATCAAGAATTTGTTTGATTTGTTTACAGTTGTTTGATTTGTTTATGTTTAAATAAATAAGTGTTATTTATTTTAATATTTTTATTAGTTGTTAATTATTTTATTTAATTAGTCTTAATTCTTAATTATTAATTTTTATTATTTAGTAAATATTATTTTAAATTTGACAATTTATTTTATATGAAATAGTACAAATTGAACACAAAATTACTAAATAGTCTATTTTAAGGGTAATATAGTCAAATCGGATAGTCTCTAAAAAATTAGAAAACATCACTCAGATTTCAACACTTTTAATATCTTTTTAACTTTTCAGATTTATCGAACTCCACCTTAATAAATAAACAAATGCATGGCTCATTTTAAAGGAAAAAATTATCATCAATCATCATTGTTATTTTGCTTGTATAAAGTTCTAATCCAATGTGGTGTTTGGATAAGCTTAGTCAATTTGACTGAGAAAAAAAAATGAGCGAAAAATATTTTTAAGTTTTTTGTAAAAAACTGCATTTAAAAATACTATATCTGAAGCCAACACACTTCTATGCCCTATAGCATAAAGCTTAAATTTAGTGTTTCATGCTTTTTAGACTTGGGCAAATTATTAGTTCCCCCATATCACAGATTTGCCATTATTTCTAACGGTGACAAGTGAAGAATCCGACACAAAGCAAGGAAAGGGTATGTGTGTCATAGGTGAAGGGTTTTAAAAGATAAAATGAAAAAGTAAATAAAAATTTATGAAGCGGAATAAATCATAATTTTCGCTTACTATTAAAAGGTTTTAATGAATTAACTCAAGAACTCTGTTGTGAAGTTACTCGTGAATTTGTGATGCATGTATCGATGAACATGAGGTATTCAATTTGTACTTTGCTACCAATTCCATCAATCAATAAAAGGGATTCAATGTGCCACTTGCCATACTTTTCCTTTTATGGATAGATCAGGAAAGAAACAGTAGATTTTTTTCTCTTTCTCCTTTAAAAGTGTACTTGTTTGGGCAAAATAGAAAGGACAGACAACAACTCAGCCAGACCTTTTCAACCTTTACGGTGAAAACTTTAGTTTTTTTTTTTATGAAAAAGAATTGGACTAGGGACCATAAAGCATTTATGGCTTTGTCTGCTCTCTTAGGTTTTTGAATCACAAGATGGACCAAAAGATTTCTTTTGCAAATATGAAAGGAGTTATGGGGTTTGAGTGCTTTTTTGATGCAGGTTTCTGGGTTGGTTCAACCCTTAACCGGAGGTTGATCCATCTTCTCTTTTGGGTCAAGAGGTAAGTTGTTCAAAATATAATAAAATAATACAATAACCCGATAACCCACTGAATTGGTCAGATAGATCAATGGTTCGACCATTGATCATTGACCTGACTCAATATTGTCAATGGATGATTGGATCGCTAGTCCAGTCGATTAGTGGTGAACAATAGGGCTGCAAGTCGGGCCGGGTCAGGTCGGGCTGAGGTCAATCCTAAGTTCTAAACCCTCAACCTAATCTTAACTCAACCCGACCTATCCAACCTTAACCCTAATCCTAATTAAATTCCTTCAGTCCTAACCCAACCCAACCCAACCTGAAGTCAACTTCGGGTTGAGCTGAGCTTGGGTTGGCCCGGCCCAACCTTCTTCCCATCCCTTAAAATCTTGTAGAACATCTTAATCTCAGATCTTAATTCAACTTCCACTATATATATTAATCTTATGTTTTACTAGTATTTGTTTGTTGATGTTTTTATTGGTCTTTTAAGTACAAAATTCAGAAAAAAAAATAAATAAGTGTTTGAAATTATTATAGCTTATTATGAGTAA
Source organism: Nelumbo nucifera (assembly GCF_000365185.1). Next base: position 65,609 of record NW_010729407.1, read on the forward strand.
TAACTTATAATAGATTTTTAATAGGCAACAAGCTATGGGTGGCATACAACAAAGAGGAGGTAAAGAATAAAATATTCAAAAGACATAAAAAAATGTTATTATGGTTTTGATATTTCTTATTAGGATTAAGTGAAGTGATTATTTTAAAAGAAATAAATGATACTATGTGCTAGGGACTATACAACTATCATGCATCTAAATAAATCAGTGTATGATATTATATATATAACATATATTTATATATGATATGTATTATAGAGTCAGGTTCGGGTTGGTTCAGGTTGCCCGAGGGTCAACCCTAATCTAATCCGAACTAAAGTCAAATTCATAAATTTTAATCCTAACCATAACCAACCCAACCCAACCCGACTTTTTTGGGTTGGGTTCGGGCCAACCCGGCCCAAGTTGCAGCCTTAGTGAACAATGTATTGAAACCACTGGCCTCGTTCGAGAACCCGGTCCACCCGGATTACTTCCCCATTGCAGGCAGCGTAAACTTCTCAAATCTAGTACCTACCCAACTTTTTCTACCCAAAAAAAAAAAAAAATCCTTCTACGATCTTATTTAACCCGATTTGGCCAAATGATCAAACCGAATTGACCTCATCTCAACACTTACCATTCAATCCGAGTTGACTCAATGTCATCCTCGGAAGTCACACTCACAAATCACGGACGCTTGTACCAAAACTTCCACCAGAGAAACAAGACAACAGCTCAGGTAGATTATGTTATATGATTCAACAGGGCTTTTTGTTTTTGGCATTGAAGCCAAACGGTGCTCGCATTCTCTGAATCTGAATGTTCATTGAACCCAACCCATCAAACGGGTTTGAGGGGTGGTCCCTCCATAAAAAGCCAGCAAGTCCGTGGGTCCCATGGGATGTTACAATAAGCCCAAAATATCAGCTCGTGCGGATGAGTTCCTAGTTTTATACTTTATACTTTCTTTTATTCCTAGTCCACATCGCCTGTATTTCGTTTCATGAAAGGGATAGAAAAGGTTGCATAGCTTTGGGTCGGCTAATTTGGCTGACTGATGGACAATATCAAAAACCGGGCTGCATCGCCTGTATTTCGTTTCTTTAAATTTACGTTTTTGCCATTGTCAACCTCAAAAACCGGGCTGCAATGTCTAGCATGCCCCAATTCCTCATTAGATGCACGAAATCCATAAGAAACCACCCAAAATCAAGAAAATTTGTTGCACAAAGAAGGAAGGGTCAACTATAGGCCCTTCTTTCTTAAAATCCTTGCCTATTTCAGTGAAAAAAACTCTACTAAATCACTATAGCTAGACGAATTTCAGACCCATTTCCCTTAATTTTCTCTATAAATAGAGGCCCAGCTCGAGGTTGAGGAAAATGAGGAATTTTCCCAACTTCTGTGATACACCCATCCTGCTTAAAATCTTGAAATCTCTAGAGCCAAGCTTAAGCCCTATCCCTTGTTTTCCAACTTAACACTAGAAAGGCTTAACCCAACTCTTACCTTACTCAAGTTTTGTTTCAAGCTTTTTAGTTGCTAGAAAGTTTCTTTCAAGGTCATACACGAGAGGTAAGCCTCTCATTCCACAATCTCTTTGCTTTTAGTTTAATTTCAGATTGCTTAAAGCCCTAAAATCCTGGGAAACTTGCATTTTCAGCTTCCTCCAAATTGAGAAAAAGAAGTAAAGAGGCAAGGGTCTTAGGGAAACTAGTACCTAAGACTCGATAACTTCACCTCAAATCAATTTTGGATGAAGTTGTGAATGTTTTTGCTAGATTTCAAGAGCTTTAAGCAATCCTATTAATTGGTGTTTTTCCAGAATTTGAGCCTAAACTTCTCCCGTTTTGGGCTGCTATAGCAACTTAGAGAGAGAGGTGCGTAACACCTTCCCTCTCCCAATCCTTTGAATCCAAAATCTCTCGATTAAGTGCTTTCCTTGGTGAAGGATGGAGTTACTACAAAAGACTTAATTCGAATCTTTCAAACCCGAAAATGATGGACCATTTCCTCTAAAAAATGGGTGGCGACTCCAACTCTTTGACCTGGCCATGAACTTCTCGGAACTTTGCTAGGAAAACTCAAATATATTATACATTTAATCACTAAAAATTCTTGTAAAAGTTAGAACCCACTATCAATTATTAATTACTCAATATTACTAGTTCTCAAAATTGACTCCATAGTTATGAACACATACAATCAAGTTTTCAATTTAGGAATATTTTGGAAAATGAAAAAGAAAGTTCCAAACTAATGAATTAACAATTCCTAACTTCCAAGATATATCATTTGAAGTTGAGTGATATATTTGTTTTCAAGGATTACTTTTCTCCATATCTTATATTTAAACTTGGGTGTACCACGAATAGAGACCTTTGGTTGGAACTACTAACTAGTTGATTCCACTCAGATTTCCCTGTGATAGAGTCATAATTGCTCTTGATAATATCAGGCAACATACATAATTAAACAACCTGTAAAATATTCCAATAGATAAATCAGGGTTTAATTCATTGGCCTTCGTTAGAAACAATGGAATGTCTGCAAAATTAAAAGGATCCTACCTTTGCAATTTCATAAGTTGATGGTCAGATATCCTTGAAATAGACACTCTTCCCATCTTTGTTCCAATTAGTCCCTAATCAAAGTCAATGTCAACTTGAAAACAGAATTTCAGCACTAAGCAACAATTAGCATTTAAGACACTAAATAGGTCAAGTACAACATCTTTTATATTTCTCCAAATCTAAATTACAGATCTGCCTATCAAAAGACATGCTGAAATTAAAGCTTTTAATTTGCAATAAAAGAAAAAGCACTATGACATTTCCCTTGAAAGTAAAAATTGAAGATTATTATTATAAAAGAAAAAACAAATCCCCAACATGATTGAATATGACTTCAATATGGAAGTTTAGTTTTGGTCCATGACGTTTTCTTCACAATGCACTCTTAAATAAAAGAAAAACTAATATGGATAAATAACCAAAATCTGAACTTGTTTACTAATTAGTTAAAGATGGAACTTGTAAGAGAATGGCCCCAAGCTTCTCCTTAGCTATCCTATACCAAGAACTGTGCCAAGGAAATCACCATGAGAACAAGAACAAAATTCAGAGTTTCCTACGAAGAGGTTGACAATTTAGCCATGTGGAAATTACTGAAACCAATTAAATTAAATATAGATAGAAATATTATCAAGTAGGCCTTAGATTCAATAATTATAACTAAAGGACATGTTAGTAGTTTAGAATGCTCACCTAAAAGTCATTAATATTCAATTTTGATTTTTGTCTTTCAGAGACAAACCTCAGAGGTCGGATTCTGATGCTGTTCGATTCGAGGTAGTTCTTGAACCGAGGTCGCAGTTAGATAATCCTACCAACTGGACGGAGACGAGGTGGAAGGATGAGGCTACGCTCCAAGATTTGAAACCAAGAACAAAGTCAGAGGCCCAAGGAGTTATCCCCGAGTAGGTACTCCAATGCTCAAGTCAATCAAGAATGGGCGGATGGTTGGGCCGAGTAGTTGAGAGAACAGTGCTGGTCTGAGCAAAGTAACAGTATGGAAGTCAAAAGTTAGGTTCCTTACCTTGAGTAGGATGTCACAAGGTGACAAGACTGACTCAACCCTATAGAGAAGGGGGTGGATGGAGGAGGTTTCAGGAACACTGTAGAAGCTTTCAGAAGCCCCAAGACACTTTAAGAGAGTTCAAGGAGACTCTGGAAGCATTCTAGAAGCCTCATGAATGTCCTTGAACCTTGTACATACTTGTACATACTTATAGAGCATTTCTAGAGCATTCATGTATCTAAGGAAACTAGGATAATTCTAGAAGTAGGAGAAGTCTAGAAGCAAGTCTAGAACATTAATGTTCTAGAGAAATCCCTTAAGGAGGTGGAGGTGCTTATAAAAGGGGGACCCCTCACTCATTTGCAATCAAGCAGGAAGCAAGCAACAAACAACCAAGCAATCAAGTGTTGTATTCCTCTCTTGAATAATACGAAGAGTTCCATTGACTTCTTCATCTCTCTTTCCTTGTGTGCTTTGTGCCTTTGTTGCCTAAGTGTGGGCCTTAGTGTGAAGGACGAGCTAGTAAGCTACTTGGTCTCAAGAGCCAGGAGAGTGCTATAAGTAGGAAAGGCTGACTTGTGGAGCGATGGACTGCTGCCCAAGTGCCGCACGAGACACTAGAGGAGTCTAGGTCCTTGACAAGTGGTATCCAAAACTAATCAACACTAAGCACATGGGTAGGGATGGTAAGGACATTTCCTCTGAAGTAGAGGATGCCACAAGGATTGATGCGACCAAGATGGAGCTCAATAAGAAGAACAAGCATGGTATCAAGAATCGAGAGGCGTCATTGGACAAGGTTGCTAGCTTGGACAAGCAGCTAACCAAGGTAGAGATGAGTCTTGGTGAAGCCCAAGAGGAAATGGAGAAGATGAATGGTGGCCTAGAATTCTTTGAGAAGGAGCTGGCTAGATTCGAGGAGGTCATGAATAGTACTATCACTAGGACCATTAAGTCCTTGCATAGAGAGTATCAAGGCCAGATAGAGGCCCTGCAGTGGACAATTGCCAAGCATCAAGCCAAAATGGAGGAGATGCAGGTAGACCATGCCTTGTGGAAGAGGGTGATGGCCAATGGAAGACTATCTATCCTAGCTCGTAAGGTAGCGAAGGTGAGGACTTGAGCCCAAACCATTCAAGGGAACGTAAGATGCACGTGAGTTGGATAACTTCCTATGGAAAATGGAGCAGTACTTTGAGGCAATTGGATTGGAGGACGAGAGGACTAAGGTACGTACAACAACAATGTACTTAGGGTCCGTTTGGTTCATAGTCAGAATCGGAATCGGAATTGAAATTGAAATCCTCCGGAATCGGAATCAGAATGGTCCATTCCCATAATCTGTTCAGTTCAGACAGGAATGGGAATGGGAACTAAAATTAGCCGGAATTGGATTTCATTCCCAAGGGAGGGGCAGGGAATGGCCATTCCCTCAAATGGGGGAATGCCATTCCAACAGGAATGGAAATGGGATTCCGATCTGCCCAACCAAACAATTGGAATCAGAATAGCCAATTACGATTCCAATTCCAGACCCCTAATCCCGCGAACCAAACGGGGCCTTAGTAGACACCACCATGTTATGGTGGCGTAGGCAGTGCATGGATGTTGAATGAGGCACATGCACCATGAACACTTGGGAAGACTTTAAGAGAGAAATCAAGAAGTAATTCTACCCAGAGAATGTTGAGTACCTTGCCAGGAAAAACCTTAGACACCTAAAACATATGGGTACTCTAAGGGACTATGTGAAGGCATTCTCCACGCTCATGATGGAGGTACCCGACATGATGGACAAGAACTTCTTGTTCCACTTCATGGAAGGCCTTTAGCCATGGGCAGAGCAAGAGTTAAGGCACCGCGGCGTCCAAGACTTGGTCAGTGCCATGGCCGTTGCTGAGCAAATGATGGAGTATAGGAAGGAGGCAAAAGGCCAACCCACCAAACCTAATCAGGGTAAAGGTGGGGGAGATAAGACCTATACTAAAGAAGGATTATCTAAGCCCTAGTTCTCTTAGAGCCAAAAGGATGGAAAGGGTGGTAGCTAGAGAGACAAAGTCAAGGGCACGGAGAAGAAGCCACTCAAGTGCTTCTTGTGTAATGGAGCACATATGATCAGGGATTGCCCTAAGAAACAAGTCTTTAACTCCCTAACAGCCAAGGAAGAAGAGCAAGGGGAGGAGGCATCCATGGGCTCGATGCAACTCCTCAACGCAGTGAAGAAGGTTGAACCGGTCCTGCAGCCCAGCAAGGCTGGCTTAATGTATGTGGAAGCAACTATTAATGGCAAAATCACCCAAGCGATGGTGGACACTGGCGCCTCGCACAACTTTGTCTCGGTGGAGGAGGCAAAATGACTTGGCCAAAAAGTTACCAAGGAGAATGGCTGGCTTAAGGCCATTAAATCTCAGGCCAAGGCCATTGCCGGAGTGGCTCGAGGAGTTGACCTGCAAGTGGGATTGTGGAAAGGCAAGGTCAACATGTTGGTAGTACCTATGGATGATTTCAAGGTTGTCTTCGACTTGGACTTCCTTGACAAAGTGAAGGTTGTTCCCATACCACATGCCAATTTGGTGTACATCATGGAAGAGAGTGCCCCATTTATGGTCCCTGCTACTCGTGGCATAGGCACCAACCCAAGAATGTTGTCAGCATTACAATTGAGAAAAGGCTTGAAGAAAGGTGAGGAGACTTGCCTAGCAGCCATGATAGACGAAGAGGCCCAGGCAATAGGAGAGGAATTGCTTGAAGAAATTAAGAGTGTTCTAGAGGAATTCAAAGATGTCATGCCAACGGGGTTGCCTAAGAAGCTACCATCCAGGCGGGAGGTGGACCACAAGATTGAGTTAAAGCCTGGGGCCACCCCACCAGCCAAGGCCCCATTCCGGATGGCACCACCTGAGCTAGAGGAATTGAGGAAACAATTAAAGGAGCTATTGGACGCAGGCTACATCAGGCCCTCCAAAGCCTCTTATGGAGCCCTTGTGCTAACCCCCAAGGAGTTGTCCTCACCCGTGTGATGATCTCCTATCTTGCTCGCGTTTTATCCACATGATGTGGTGCCGACGTGGTCAAAGAGATAAGATGACCACGGAGGTGACACGTGGCATCCATGACCAACTCAACCATAACCTGAACACCACTCCCTCAGTTCTGAAGTCAAGGAGTGTAGTACTCAGACACGGTGTGGCGTGGAAGAGTTCTTTAGTTCTTGTCTAAGGAACTTGAAGTTGAAGTTTGGTTGAGCACGCCGTCTGGACCGAGTACTGTCCAGTGCTAATACTATCTCTGAAATGTGTTGTCAGGAGCGACATTTCATTCCCTAAGGCTTCATGCGTGCGAAGGGAGGTGGTGTCAATTTGTCTTCCTGAGGTGTTAGAGGGTGGCACCCTCTTCGGTGAAGCACTAGAAGGAGAATTTCTTCTTTGTGCATTATCCCGGGGCTCGCCTTTGTCGGCCAAGTTCCAAAAGCCGAAGACAAAGGTGAAGCAGCCCGAGTTGGCCCAACTTATCGAGAAAGAGAGGGCGATGATAGAAATGATTGAGGAGGTCGATGTGATGCATTACACGTCCTTCTCAATGTTGGTTCACGTCAGGCTGATGAGCGAGGAGGCCGGTCTATTTGTCGCTTTTGACTTTTCCAATCCCTTTTCTTTTTTTGAGCTCTTTGACTTGGTATTGACTTTCTTCTTGTCTCGTGTAGGTGCTGAGATGGCGATCCGTAAGGAAATTACTCGTCGCATGAGGGCTACGGTAGACAGGCACAACCGAGGTGTTCAGGGGGCCCAGCCCTGATCCGAGGGAGTGCAGCCAAGGTCTACCGAGTGGACTTCTTGGTAGCAGAAAAGGCCAAGGCAAGCCGAGGAAGAGGTCGTGGTGGTCGACCCAGAAGAGGGCACTCAGGTTGCCACCCCTTCCCCGTGAGACAACACACCGGAGGGCGGCAATCCGGTCATTTACGTGTTGTAGTGGAATGTACAGACCGAGGACAGGCTAGGGACAGAGGGTGTGGCCAAGTATCTTCTTCGTGGCTGTTGACGCCAGCCATGAGGCAAGAGGTGGCCGAGTCTATAAGCAATGCCCTAGAAAGTGCACTTGCGCTTCAGGCTACATCGTTAAGTCTCCTTGCTTGCACTAGTTATTTTGCGTTGGTCAGTTAATCTTATTGTGCTAACACTTAGTTTCTTTTTTTTGTAGAGTGCTTGCTTAGTGTTTGCCATGACTAATCATCTTTGGGCAGTGCAGCGCCTCTACGAGATAGGGCAGACTAAGGTAGAGCGGGTGAGGGCTTGGTTGGCTGAACTCGAGTCTGATAATGCTAAGCTGAAATTTGGCATTGAAGAGCAGACTAAGACTATCCGCAAACTAAAGGATTGTGTCACCAACCTTAAGGGTGTGCGGTAGGCACTGAAGAAGGAGTCCGACAAGCATGTGGCCCAGGCCGGAGAGGAGCCAGTTGCCTGGTTCAAGGCCTCAGAGGAGTACCAGCATGAGATGGATGACTTCACCTCATGCTCCTGGGAGGCAAGTTTCTATCTTTAATGAGACAAGGTCTTGCACCAACTTCCTGATGCTGCCGAGGTCGTGTAGGGTTTAGGCCCGTATGATCCCGATACACCTGCCAAGGGCAACACTATTTCCGCTGAAATGCCCGAGGAGCGTCCCACCTGAAGGAAGGTCAGATCATCATATAGATGGTCGAACCATGCTAGATGGTAGGGCAAATTTTCAAAAATTTCCTTGCAACCTTCCGTGAATCGTATTCCTAGCTTTAGAAAAACTACATTTTTCTAGGATCGTTCTTGCACCGAAACTAAACTATATTTCAAAACCAAAAGAAAGGGAGAAGTATACCTAATATGGATTCCACAAATGTATCTCCCAAAGTGGTAGTTCACGCCTAAAGAGAGTTCCAAAACCAGCTTCCACTGAAGATGGTACAACTTGAATTGAAGCCGATTAGCAATACAATTTTCAACAAAATTGTAATCCAACACCTTGGGTCGAACAAGGGAGGTGATCACGAATAGGTTCTGATATTTTCTTGCTAAAATCAGAAGTCAAAACTAACCAATATCAGTTGAAGAACTAGAGGTCGAATTAGGGTTTCTTGGGCGGCAAGAGAAGAGAGAGAGAGAACTGAAAGCATAATGATAACTGGAGCAATTCGATATCCTCTTTTTATAAGCCTTAAGGATCACCACTCCTAATCGAATTAAGAGGTTCCTAATGCAAATCTTTATTTGGATTTGGACTCTCAAAGTGGGTAAGACTTATCCTCTTATCCTAATGGTTGATCCAGACCCTTACCCATGCGCATATTTGCCCAAGTCACATGACTGCTTAAGTTGTTATGTGACCACTTGATTAATCTAATTAATTATGGGCTTTATGCCCATTAAGCAAGTGACTAACATCCCTAAGTAGTTGTTGACCCATTTGGTTCACTTTGTATGGCGTGGGACCCCAACAATGATTTTACATAAGCCCGTATGGGTTCAGCGTAGCCTCTGTGAAAAAGCCTGGCCGAATTCACTATCAAGCATAGTGAACCCCTGAGTCCATCAGTATGGGCTCTTAATGGGCTCAACATTTACATTAAATGATCATTGAGTTCAGCCATTCTATGAAGCCCCAAGGATAATAGACTTAAGTAAGATATAGTCTATCAGGTAAATAGCCCTAAATGATCTCTTACACTTAACCTCCCAGCCCTTAATGATCAAACGCTGCCCAATAGGGAAGGACCTCTCCACTGGCTACAAGGTGCAATGTTGCACTCTCTACTCGGATGGATCACATGAATTAAAACCTTCGAAAAACCTTTTTCTTAAAACATAATATATATTATCATATACATATACTTTGCAAAACAAATTTCAAGCACGGTTGAAATCGACTGCCGGCAGTTTTGGTTTCCATCAGAGAAAGTGCAGTTCCGATCATTCACTTTGTCCGACGAAGGGGCTGATCCTGTCACTATAATCACCCACTTGAGTGAATTCTCAGACAGCCCCAGCATACCCAGGTTTTAACCCCCAAAGGATCTCTTTGATTGGCATATCAAAGATAGTCCAATCCGACACCTAATGCAATACCATAATCGTGTCTAGGGGTTATGCGTAACTTTCCAGTTTTGCCCACCAGTCTCCAAGGTCTAGGGCGTAATTGGAAAATGGTTCAGGTTTAGTGTTTCAAACAAACACACACTACATGTGCTTCGGGTCTTAACCCGGTAGCTGAGACAAGCTACCCCAACCTTCTTGGCAGGACATTAGTGTCATCCTTGGCAGGATAAACTCCCCAAGTCTATCCAACGGTTGAGAACATTCTAAACTAACACGAGTCTCATAAGTGTCCAGTTTAAGGGGTAATTACATAGAAACACGCCAATCATAACATTAAACAATTATGTACTTTACTCATTTACAATAAATGTATCAGTACATTAATTTGATTGGAGCTAAGGACATTCACTTTCTAGAGGTGTTCGCCTGCCACTGCCACTGTTGTGCTCACCTGATTCTGATCTTGTTCTGCCCTTCTAGTGTTAGTTCTCTCTTTTGTTGTTGATGTACATGGCTCGGTATGCCGAGCCATTACACTTATAATGAACTTTTAGTAATTAATGGAAAAGAGACTTTTTTGGTTCCGAGCTACATGTTCCGCTTTCTTTTTTTTTTGCCATAGTTGTAGGCATCGGTCTTATCCTGGCCGAGGTCTAGGGTAGCCGAGATCTTGAAGTCTAGGTCTCTGGCTTTCGCTGGCTGAGATGCTTCCGAGCTCTCATCATTTGGGGATGCTCAGTTGGCATATAGTCTTGGGGAGCCTCATTCTCTAACTAGGTTGTCCGTTCCTCGGCTAGCTCTGGTCTACCGGTTTGTCAGTAGGGTGTGCGGATTTTGGTGACCACCCTCTAGCCTATGGAGGCAGGAGCGTTCTTCCTTGCTTCGAGCTCTAGCCATCATCGACCAAGTCAACATGCTTGATCATCTATGCATTGCTGACCTAGCTCGTGGCTATGTGTTGTAGGCTCTAGCCATTATGGATCGGCCGAGTCAATGCGCGAATGCCTTGCGGCCCAAGCTGCTCGCTCCTCCAGTGGCCATCCCTCCTGAGATTATGGTGATGACCTCGACTAGGGGAGCCCAGGCTAGAGGTCTAGCTACTGGATGTGGTTCTTCCTTTGCCTTATCGTCCTTGTTGTCAATAAAGCCACCGAGGTACCTGCGCTTGATCAGGTCCTCGATGTGGTGGCGCAGATCATAACAATTGTCGGTGTTGTGGTCGTGATCTTGGTGGAACTCATAGTATTTGTCCCAATCCCTCTTGTTGTTCTAGGACTTCATCTTCTTGGGCCATCTGACATAATTGTGGTCACAGATTTGTATCAGAATTTCAGACCGTGGTATGCTCAATGGCGTGAAATTTTTGTAGGTCAGTGGCGGCATTCGCGGTCTTCGGTCTGGCCAGCAGTCCTATCTCTTGTTGTCCCAATTCGCCCTCTCTGTCTTGCGTTCCCCGTGATCCCTTCTCTTTCTGTCAAGTTGTTCCTCCTCGTCTTTCAACTATGCTTGTGCTTCCTCCGCGTTGATGTACTTATGAGCATGGGTCATCAGCGTGGCTACAATCTTTGGAGGGTTCTTCGAGATCAAGAAGTTGAATAGAGAGGGGCGAAGGCCATGCTGGATAGCTCTGATGGCCACCGACTGGTTCAACGATCGGACTTGCGAGGCTTCGATGTTGAACCTTGCCAGGTACTCCCTGAGGGACACTCCCTTCCTCTGGCACACCTGCATGAAGCTTGCCGAAGTCTTCCAGTGCTTTTGCTTGGCTATGAATTGTGCCAAAAACTGGCTCTTTGGCTACTCCCAAGAGGAGATAGAGCGTGGGGAAGGGAAGAGTACCATGTCAGAACCACTCCCTTGAGAGTTGCTGCAAAAGCTTTACACATCAAGCCTTCGGACGAGCCGTGCAACATCATTTTGGCTTTGAAGGCCTCAATGTGGTCACTGGGGTCCATGAATCTATCGTACCTCTCGAACTGCAGTGCTTGCCATCCGGCTAGGGGGAGCTCGTCCACAATACCCTGTATGAAGGACGGCTCCTTGGCGGGTTGGCTGTTCAGCTCTATGGGTTGTACCATGGGAGGGGTTGTTCTCCAACTCGGTTAGGCATTGTCGAAGTTCTCTGATCTCTGCATCCTTGTTGCCCGGGGCTGCAATAGACATGACTTTTTCTTTCTTGGGTGGTGCTAGGCAATCTTTGACCGAACTGGACTTGGCGATGGAGACCAGTTGTTGTTGCATCCATCCACCAAACCTTTCTTTCGTCGGAATTCAGGCAAATTGGTGTGTTCTACTACAGTTGTTATGTTCACGGGACCGGGTTGAGGAGCCCGATCTTCTTGATGTTTGCCTTTCTTGGTTAGACTGCACCTTGCCTCTGTCTGCCCGACACTTTTTGGGGTCCTCAGGGCGAGGATCAGCCGTGGTAAGCATCGGTGCAGGGGGAGGGATGGCTTGAGGAGGTTGCGGTGTAGGACACAATGTCTGCATCATTGTTAAGATCTGATCGACCTTCTGTTGCATCGCCTAGAACTGGCGGGGTCGACCATGGCTTGGGGCTGAGGCTTATGCTGGAACTCGCACGGTGGAGGGCTACGATGAGAGCGGGATCCCCGAGATGGGGATCGGCCTGTTGAGCATTCAGATGTATTTCTTGGCATCTTTCTTGATTGTGCGGAGAGAGAGAGAGAGTTTGGAATAGCTTTTGGTGCGATTCCCACAGACGATGCCAATCTGATGGTGCTCAATCCGAGGTAGTTTTTGAACCGAGGTTGCAGTCAGATAATCTTGCCAACTAGACAGAGCCGAGGTGGAAGGATGAGGCCACACTCCAAGATCTAAAACCAAGAACGAAGTCAGAGGCCCGAGGAGTTATCCCCGGGTAGGTACTCCGACACTCAAGTTAATCAAGAATGGGTGGTTGGTCGGGCTGAGCAGCTGAGAGAATGGTGCTGGTTCGAGCAGAGTAACAGTATGGAAGTCAAAAGTTGGGTCTCTTACCTTGAGTGGGAAGTGCCTTTTTATAGCCGGAGATCCGTGTCCTAATCGGATGAGGCTTCCGAGGTTGTCGGGATGGGGTTGCCCGTTGAGGTCTTCGGGATAAATCCTAATCACCAACGGAGTTGTCCTCATTCGTATGATGATCTCTTATCTTGGTTGCATTTATCCACATGACATGGTTCCAACATGGCCGAAGAGATAAGATGGCCACAGAGGTAACACGTGGCATTTGGGACCAGTTCAACCATAACCCGAATAGATTCCATCCAATTATTTCTCCATTTTCTTTGTTCACCACAGGGAAGCATGGAAAGTTTGGGCCCTTACCATCACTTGCCTACCCAATTTTCAACACCTCACCTTCTGACTATGAGAAACTTTTCATCCCAAAGCCCTCGAGCAAGAATATAGCTTTTCCACCAGAAATAAGTTGAAGTAACAACCATTGTTTAGAATGAAATATACCAATTAAAAGGGGGTAGTTACAAGCCTGGCATGATTGATGGCACCATATACATATAACTTTTTTTTCATATTTTTTTCATAAATATATCCTATTTCCCATATTTCTTAATCACAAAAGTAGAAAAAAAACTTCTAATTACTAAAATGTGAAGCATTGCAGATCAATCAAAAGATAGCTATTATGAAACAACCCACTCGAGAGAACAAAAACTTCAGTATGGAAGAGTACGTACCATGTATTCTTGAGACAATAAAATATGGTATTTCAAATTTCATATAGGAAATTATCTCTAGAGCTGCTTCTTCAGCAATTATTAGTGCCAGACTTGTTTTCATTGTTTTCCTTTTTATTTATTTATCCTTAGAGGTTTGTTTAACACAAGGATATCAATACAGAATGGTTCACCAATCGAATACAGAAACAATCTGATAAACAACTAAATAAGTACACATTCAAGTAACCGAAATTGAGTGGGAGGTGAAGTGAACAAGGAGAGAGAAAGTGCAAGAGCACCAAAGTTGAAAAAAAGCTTAAAAGAATCAAGAGATTTTTTTTGAGATAAATTACTGCCCCTAGTTCTTTTAGACTTCCCTCATTTTATCATCTGTCAAGGAAACTCCTAAATTCCTATGAATAAACTTATTTTTAATCCCACCCTTCCTGATTTTCCACTAACCCATCTCAACAACCCGATGTTTACTAGTCTTTTTTTGAATATGTTGCTTCTTGACAACCCAACACTCTGCCCCGTATAACATGTCTACCTTACAACTATCTTACATAATTTTTCTTTTAACCTTTTCGGTATATCCTAATCAATATAAAACTCCAAAGTTTGGATGTACTTCCCCACTTTATCCACCATCTTCCTAATGCTTGAGTTCCTTCCTTTTTGGGCTTCCCAAGGACTGATTAACCTCAACTTTAATGGTTAGTTAACTCCCTTAGGAATCTAGGTTCCTTAGGTATAGGTAGGTGGTTCGAAGGTTACTAAAGAGAGGTCATATTAGTCTACTAAGGGTCAATGGTCTGCACTGATTCACTTAGAGAAAAAATATTATATTGGAAAATCATCAAGGGCTTGGATTGATGCTTGCCTTGGTACAAGAGGGTGGTCAATGGGAACTCCTAGACAGTTATTGTATGGATGAGAGTTGTTTTAGGTAGGGGATAGAGGACACATTATCATAATGAGGGCAGATCTTCACAAGATAGAAATTTTCAAAAAGTTTGGGGAAAGTTCTAAGGAATTTCACAAAATCTTTGTTGGGAAATGGGGTCACTGTAACTTTGGAGGATAAGCTCTAAGGCGTGTCTGAAGACACTGTCTTTAGAACGTTATTTGCTCCCACTCAGTTTCACTGAGTTTGTTGTTGGGTTACAGGCAAATCCATTCCTTGGATACAACAGAGTCTTGGGCGAGAATCTGCAACCAGCAAAGTTGAAGAGTCTCCAAAGAAACCTTCTGTGAGACTGTAGCAGACCGGACTGAGAGAGAGAGATAGTGAATTTCAAAATTGTGTGTTTTTGGAGTCTGATTCATGCTCCTTAAATAGTTTATGAAGATGTATGAAGAAAAGGTAGGTGTTGGTTCAGAGAAGGCACCTTGAACAGTCACAATTTCAAACATTATGATTGCTTAAAAAGTAGTTAACAATTAATGACTGTTAACTTTGAATTGTGCCTCTTGATCACACCCGATCGAATCGTGACCGTTGATCTCATCAACGGTCAACATCGCACCAAAACCAAAGCCAGCCTTCGCGAGCCACGCGGGTGCACGCAAAGTGCGAGCAAAGTGCGCCTCTAAAGCACCTCATTGCGCCGCACACACGCGTGCGCACGCGTTGCGCAGTATCGAACCCCCATACTCTCCTCTACTAATTCTAAGGAGTGTAAATCAGCTCCTATTAAAATACTAAAAACAAAGCTTATAGTTTTTCAATGTGGGACAAGTTCAAAACTGGGTTTTGCAAGAAAAAAGCTAATTTTTCAATCAAGTGTGTAGGTGCAATTTCTCATGTAATTGACAAATCAAACCCATTGGATTTAGTCTCTTATGAGATTAAAATCCAACAATCTTTTAATGACATCCCCTTAATGTTCAACTTCAAAACTAAGACACGATGTTGGTCATAGGAGCTGGCCTAAAAAATATGTCCTAAGAAACTAATATAGCCTATAAATTAGTAAAAGATAAGAAAATCTGGATGTCTGTTGCCATATATATTATTAATCATATGCAAGTTCTAAAATCCAAATATGGGATAATCTGATCCAAAATCTAACTGGGTATCGAACTTTTGGAATTCATTAACAACCCTAGTGGATAGGGCCCAAGCTAAGCAACCCCTAATAAGCTCAACTTGGAAGTTATATGTATATATGATAAATATTATTATATACCAAACAACCTTAAAAACTACTAATACACTATCAAAGTTTTCATTAGGCTACACAATGGGGATAGTCTATCCTTCATAACTTCTTTGGTTTCAATATTATCTAAAAATAGTTAAAAAACCATAGAAATAATGCATGCAAGAGTTGCACTTGGTTTGTTTCAGTCCAATTACGAATGTTATGATGCATGCAACTTGGGTGGATTAGGTCAGGATGAGGGTGAATCCAAGCCTAGTCTAAAGCCTTAAACATTAAGTTTGGACTTAGAATAATTCAATTATGACTAAAAAAGTTAACTATAGATTAAATTAATTATGGCTATAGCCTAATTTTATATATTTACTAATCTTTAAATAATATTTACAAAAAATCGAAAACATTTAATCATTAATAAAGTAAACTAAATAAAATAAAACACTAACAAATAATATAAAAAACAATCATTTTATTAAGTAACTAGTAATAATATATTATTTTTGTTAAAAAATATTAAGATAATTAATCCAAATTACTAAATTATTAAATTTATAAAACATTTGTGTAACAAATTATTAAAATAAAAATTTAATTATTTTAGAGAATATTGCATTCTTTCCTTATAAGTTTTGATTAGTTCACTTTTCTTGATAAATCAATCATGTATATTGCACGAGTCCCAATAGTAAAAGTATAAAATTTAATTGACTACTTGACTTTTCTTCAATTCTACTCAATAAAAATTCATAAAATTCACAAAATTAATAAATAATAATGAAAAAGAAATCCTTGATGCATAATATATCTTATTTTATTGTGTATATAGATTATTGTAGGGATAGAGATCTGAACACAACGCTCCCAACAATTAGCCGCACATTGGAAACATTTCCTTTTGTCACCTACGCAACTGTACTTTGGACCTAATGGTTGGGACTCTGGTTGGTAGCAGATCTTCACTTTTTTGTAGTATATTATATTACACTACCATAACCATTAATTCAGCAGTAGACTCCACTTCGATACTGGCATTCAATTCGACAGACACCAAAAGCTCTTATCAGTTGTCGGAAAATTCTTCTCCGATCAAACATTTCGGTGAAGCAACCTAGCTTTTTTCTCTCTTTCTCTTTCTCTATGTAGAAATCCCTCTGTTAGCTCTTTGTTTAGTGAGGAAATCCAAAAAAAAAAATGGCTCTGTCTCTCTCGCCACATGCTTCCAAACACGCCGCCATTTCTACTGCTCTTCCATCTTCTTATTCCTGTACCCTAATTTTTGTGATCTTTCTCTGTATGTTAGGGCTGTATACCCTAAACCACACTCACACAAGGACACCCGTCCGAAGTACCGAAAATGCCCTTCGTTTTCAAGAAATTTTCCTCGCTTCATCCACTAACTATACCATCTCTTCCTACCTCCGAGCTCTTACCGTTCACCCCCACCTCGCCGGCACCGAACCTGCAATACAGACCACCGAATACGTGCAAACCCATTTCAGGGATTTGGGCCTCGAGACACACACGGAAGAGTTCGAAGCTCTGCTGTCTTATCCTGCGCATGCCTCACTTTCGCTGCATTTTAGAGACGGGACGTGGAAGAAGCTGTCCTTGACTGAAGCTGGTCATGTGGGTAAGGTTGTGGTGCCTTACCATGCATACTCCCCATCTGGGTCGGCCTTCGCTAAGGCGGTTTTTGTTAACTACGGTGGTGAAGAGGACTACCGTAAGCTGGAGGCGCTGGGGGTGGAAGTTACCGGGTGCGTGGTGATTGCCAGGAGAGGGGAGATCTCAAGGGGAACGGTGGTGGAGAAGGCGGCAGAGAAAGGGGCCGTGGCGGTGCTATTGTACGCCGACGGGGATACGCTTGGTGGGGTGGAAAGAGGGACGGTGATGAAAGGGTTGGGCGATCCCCTGACGCCTGGTTGGGCCGGTGTTGAAGGTGGAGAGAAGCTGGGTTCTGAGGACGGAGAGGTAAAGAAAAGATTCCCGAAAATTCCATCCATGCCCATCTCTGCTGAGAATGCTGAGACTCTCTTGAGGTCGCTGGAAGGGGCTCGGGTGCCCTACGAGTGGAGGAGTGATGCCCTACGTTCCAGGGTGAGCAGGGTCGGTCCAGGCCCGACGCTAGTGAATTTCACTTACCAGGTGGGTATTGATGCCTGACAACAATGTTTGATGTTTTTCTTATGCGCATCTTAGTATGATCATGTAGCGATATTCTATACTGCGCCGATTGCTTGCGTATTCCCTAGAAAGAATTGCTGGTTTTAGGTCTGTTCATTTTGATGTTCTGTTTGATTCGTTCGTTATGGCAATTGTTTGCTCAAAGGCTGAAGGCATGACAGGCATATTGCTAGGTAGTGCCCATCTCGTCTTTTGCTTTGACAACCACATATGGCGAGGCATGGGCCTTCAGCGTACGACCAACTTTGTCACTTGTCAGGTGCTGCTCACCGCCGCATTCCCGCATCTGGACTACGATTTTATGGAAATTCATGGTATGAGGTCCCAGAGAAACATGAGGCGGTGAGCGCTGCGTTCTGGGTCCACTTGGTCCCATACAGTGGTGAGCGCTGGCTACGCTTATGATATTCTATCCCAAATATTCAAATATTTTACTTGCTCTGATTAGGACAATTGATTAGATTGTGGCTATGTTATTTTTGATTTTATAGATTTAAATAAAAAAAAGGAAAATAAAAAAAGAATGAAGTTAATTTCTCTGGCAGGATCCAGCGAGGGTGGTTGACATAATAAAATAGAATGGACCCATTAATCTGATGAATTTTATGGAACAATTTGAGTTCCTACTGCCCCACTAGTTGGGTACAAGGCAATAGGGCTGCAAAGGGATTGGATCGAATTAGATATAGGCATATCCGAATTTGTTTTGTTTAATTTTTTTATCAAGAATTTGCTTTGTTTACATATGAATTCGAATCGGATCATCTAGCGGATTTGAATCGAATTCGGATTATAATTGGATATTAAATAGTATAAATAAATTAGACTAAAAATGGTCAAAATATTATATATTATTAATAATATGAGCTAAAAATGATTCCAATATTATATTTTATGAACAAAATGAATTGAAAATTACTTGTCTAAAACTTGAACATATGATAATTTAGTGAAAATGCAACATTGAGACCAACTTCAATAATAGATATAATAAAAATTTTTAAGTATATATGAGCATATATTTAAATTGAATTGAATCAGATACCATATGCAGCCCTGCAAGGCAACCCAAGAAGTAAAACCACATACCGAGTGTAGGGCAGGTCAGCATGGACTACAAAGAGTGCTAGTCTTCATAACTTATTTTCATATCTATATACCAGGAGATGGCACATGCAATACTGTATGTGCCTGATCATCTGAGCATGTTGGACTTGGTGGAGGAATTGTTAGGAAAGAGGGTGGGTGGGGAAGTTGATGTAGGGTACTGTTTTTACTGTTATCCAAGTGTTATCTTCTATTGGAATTATAAATTTGAACCTTGTTTCCATGGTTCCAAGTCTTTTAGATTAAGGGAACTAATGGGCAATATTGACAAATATGCATGCAGAATGTTGGTTTTGGTGATTTTTTTTAACTGTTTAAAAATCGGAATTTTATGTTGAATTACTTTGAAAAATCTTAGAATATTATTAAACAATAATCTTTGAAATATAATTGTTAATATATTTTTAAAATCACAAAAGGACATAACCCTTTAAGTTATTATATCACTATAAAGTGATAAAACATGTTTCTAAAATAATTATACAATTTCAAGATTGCCTCTTCTTCCATTTAAACTAAAATTAAAGGTCTAAAAATTTATTTTATCATTATTCATTGTCATATGGTACATAAAAATACATCTTGTTGTATATTAGGCCTGTAAATATTATTTTGTTATATTTTATTTAATATTAGTTAGGTTTAAAGAGAAGAATCATGTTAAACAAATTTTTTAGATGATATCTATATGCATATGAACTGAAAACCTAATATTGTTATGACCAATAAAGTAAAACATGTTAAAACAATATAACTGATATTAAAGCATCAGAGAGAATGTATATATGCTACTAATGCTTCTCCAATTTGTGTTGCTGATAAAAAAAGTTTCTCGGTACCAATGGAAATGGAAACATTAGAAAATATGTTATTTTTTAAATCTTCATCTGGAGTCTCACTGAAATTCTACCAAGGTCTTTTTGCTTGATATAGTAATAGATAGGAAATGGGAATGATAGTGCAATGCACATTAAATGTGTTACAACAAACACAACAAATCTAGAGGGTGCTGACTGATAAAAAAAAAAAATCTAGAGGGTGCTTTGTTACTAAAAATACCCTCCAATAATCCATGTATTTTAATTATAGCTAGTCTTTATGCTTCTTTGTTATGCAAATGCAGGTGCACTCAGTATTTACTGCTTCTTGGGCTTGTATTCTTGCAATTAGTGATTTCTAGGTTGTCTGGTGAATCTAAATACCAAAATTCTATTTCATTAATTTGTTAAATTCATGACATTGATTCACCTAGTTTAAGATGCAAGTTTAAAATATCTAGGTCCATTTGTTATGACCATGAGTGGTATTGTAATCTGTAGATCTAGTTTATTCTTTGTCAGTTATATTAATAGCAGAGTCTCTTATCATGTATCTGTAATTATGAATAAATTAATGAAATGATTCACTTGATTTGCATGATTTGTTATTGATACACTGAATTTAGAATTGACTTTTGTTGAATAATTTGGTAATTTGCAGTAGACCTGGATACTTATGTTTCCCACTTTGCCCAGTCAAACTGCCAAGTTGCTCTGAGTTATACAATATTATTACATGTAATGGATGCAAGGTTTGATTAATCAGGATGGTCTAGGTATATATATATATATATATATATATATATATATATAATTGACATGTTTCTTTGGCAGGAGGCAATTAACTTTATTAAACTGATTTTCTTGCATTTTTCTTTGTTGTCTGCCTATCGCGAAACTTTTTGCTTTTTGTTTTATAAAATATGTTAATCTCCTAGGGGTAACCGACTCCTAGAAGCTGAATTGCAAGCCTTAATACAAGGGATGAAACTGATTGTTATGAAGGGGTGGACTGATATTGATTTAGAAGGGGACTGCCAGACAATCATATACTGGATGGAAGATAGAGTGGGCATCCCATGGAAATTTAGACCTTTAGTTAGACAGTCTCATCTGCTAGGTTGAAATTTGAATACCTCATTCAAGTTGATCCCTACAAGTGCAAATAGACTGGCCAATGCATTAGCAAAGGTTGGACCAGTTAAGGAGTTTTTGGATTGGGGAGAACCAAGGCTAGGAATCACTTTGTAATCTCTAGTGCAAAATATATTGATAATTTGTAAATTTTGGTGTGAGCCACGTTGGCATTGTACTTGTTGGCTTGCTAGTTCATCTGGGGTTGCTTATTTTTCCTTAAATGAGATGCTTTTATTTATCAAAAAATGGTTATTAATGCTTTCCTTGGGGGGAAGATAATGATTATCAGTGTTCTTTATTTTAACTTCGTAGATTCATGGTGAAATATCTCTGCTTCCCACAGTAACAGATGTTTCTATAGTTGGTTATCTTAATTATTTCTCCATAGCTTTGTTATTAATCCTCTATGGTTTCATTATTTCTCCATATCTTTGTTATCTTAAAATTTTATTATCTTATTTAACCTTTCCAGGAGGAGAAAAAGATGGTGACAATTCGTAACATCTTTACAGTCATAAGGGGCTGGGAAGAACCTGATCGCTATGTTCTCCTTGGGAACCATAGAGATGCATGGACATATGGTGCTGTTGACCCGAATAGTGGAACTGCAGCCCTACTTGACATTGCTCGCCGATATTCCCTCATGATACGTTTAGGATGGACCCCTCGGAGGACTATTATTCTCTGCAGCTGGGATGCAGAAGAGTTTGGAATGGTAAGGAATCTACATTTCATCATTGTTCTACTACCATGAATAACATGAGATGGGGTAGTTTTCTTAATGGTCCAAAGACGTCATGCAACATTCCTTTTCAAATTGGCCTTATTGGTTAGGAAAACAGTACAGTTAAAATATCTTTCTACCATGCACTGGGTGCAAGATGGTGCTTGTTAGGAAATTACTGCCTGATCTGCATTTTTAACAGCCTCTCATGTTTTACTAAGCCCTCTTGACATGCAAAAGTGCGTATATGAATTTCATTACACTAGATTCCAAATAAATATCCTTGTTAAACTTAACAAGACAGATCTAGGTTGTTTCACAAACTCACAGCACCAGTAAGGAGAAATGATCCATTACTAGTTGAAGGGGCTAGAAGAGCTAGGGCCAGTCCAGAAAGAATGTGGTTTGAGGAAGCGAGAAATGGTTTAAAGGCCCATATTTTAACAATGGATATGACATTGAAAGAATGGAATGTGAAAAGGATTCATGTACCCAATCTCATATAGTTGGTACAAGGCTTAGATGGTAGGAACGATGATGATGATATTGTTAAAATAAAGGTTCTGAATTATAAATGAAAATTTGAATTTCTGCTGCTCCATTTTGATTTTGAGTAATTTACATTTTTTTTGATATTTTGGAATCCTAATATTAGTTCGTTTCAGCTTAACATGCAGGCCTTTTATATTTTGGGGGAATTATGAATACTTCTGGTCTTTTTTTTTTTGAAAGATAAACACAAAATATATAATAGATAAGATACTTTCATTTCCAGTTTCCTATTATTTCATTTTAATATTGAATTTAGGAACAGGGACAAAAAAATAGGGAATTTACTTTTTTCTGACAGAAAAGAAAAAGGTAAAGTAAAAAAGTAAATGGGGAAATATTTGAAGTGTCTTTTTTCTTTTGATTCAACCCGTGAAAAGATAATATACTATGGAGTTTTAGATTCATCTGAAGGAAAAGGAAATAGAACAAAGAAAATAATAAAAAACAATAAAGCAATTAATTTTTTTTTTAATTATAAAAATGAATTATTAAATTATATATCGGATACTGTAGTAGTTTAGTATACATAGAAATTAGGAAAATTCATAGATTGTCACTCTTAGATCCCTTTATTGGATAAGTAGAGTTCAGATAACTAGAAAAAAATTTTTCGAATTCACTCAGAAAAGAACAATCATTGTCAATCACAAAAATCTGATTTTCAATATCCAAATATATGGAATAACTGTCACCATTACTTCGATTGATTTTTTTCGCTATGGTATAGACATATCATGCTTTTTCTTATACTTGTACAAATAAGGCTCTCGCTTTCACCTCACCTCATATTCTCTATAAAGATAAAGAAAAGTAATTCAAATCAAATAAAATGAAAATAAAATATAAAATAAAKAATTCAAAATAGATATAAATTATAAATCGATATATATATATAAGAATTATGCAAAGACTTTACATGCTTTGATAAAATTGTCAAATAACTTTTATTTTGTAGAATTGGATACCATACAGAAACTTCTATGGTTTCAGGAAATTGTTAAATAATTCTAGTTTGAAAGATTTCATATCAATATGGGGAAGGTCAAAATTAAGGCCAATTGGGCCTAAGCATCTTGTTCTTACTCAATTTTTTATCCAAGCCAGAATTTTGGAATCTTCAATTTAACTGGGCATGGTTTACTCAATGGTAATAACTAATATGTTGATTGATGTTTCTGGCTTCAGGTGGGATCTACTGAGTGGGTTGAGCAGAATCTTGTGAATTTGGGTTCAAAAGCTGTTGCTTATCTTAATGTTGATTGTGCTGTTCAAGGAACAGGATTTTTTGCTCGTGCAACTCCTCAACTAGATAATGTTCTTGTTGAGGTTGCAAAGAAGGTAGCTAAAATAAAAATAGCAACAAATCCTCTAACCATTTTGAGATCAGCCTGTTTAATGTTGAATAACTTACTTTTCAAAAGAAAATCTTAAGACAATTTTAAAATAAGTATTTGTTCCTAGTTTCTGAACTATATTACCTGGATGAATTTGGATTAGCTGAATGTTTTAGCTGTATAGCAGGCTGTGGAACCAATGATAATGCTCCACACCAGTTATAAAATACATGGGGTCCACACTGAAGGGTTGAATGGTTGTGGGCCCCATGTATTTTATGACTGGTGTGGAGTGTTATTATTTGGTTCCAAAGCCTGCTGAACAGCTAAATTGTTTAGCTAATCCTTTTTTCTACCTGGATATGGAAACAACTCAGCAAGAAATGATATTTAGAATACAGAGTTTACACTAAAAATTGAAGTTGATGATGCACCCTTATATAGGCATCTTGGTATAATAGTTTCTGAGTGGTTATGTTAGTTCCTGTATATTATAAATTAAGGATTTAAATGATTTATTATTGTAGTTCAAGTTGGTGAGATTCTTTTCCTTTAATCTTTATTTGATGGCAATCTTTTCTTTTCACATGGAGGGTATAGTGGTAAATCTGGGCTATCCTCTCAATATATGATCCTTAAAAGTCACAAAGATTACCCTCTAATCCCAGTATCCAACTTTTCTGAAAAAATTGTTGTTGAGCTTTGGGCTCAGTTTGGGATGAGTGCAAATACAAATATGTTCAGTGCAAAATCCCATATTTGTCTTTCTTAATCTTGTATTTACACTAAACATGCTTGTATTTGCACTCTTGCCAAACTGAGCCTTATGGTCATAGCGATGAAAATAAAAACTAAACTAGATGAATTTTCATTGTTTTCCAACTAGTTCCAACAAGGCACTTGGATGTTTTGGGGGCTTCAAATATTTTCTTTTTTCTTATGTAAAAACCTTGAGCTTACTTTTAGAATTTTCACCAATCTATCTTTTACGGGGAATCAATATGGACACCTCAAATTTGTCATTATGTTAATTTATGGGCATTGCTGCAACTTCAAGTAATTTTCCATGTAAGAAGTATTTCAGTTATTTAAGAATTACATGTCTAGTTTAAATAAGCATATTCTTGTAATGGGTTTTTAACAACCACTTTCTCTCTCAAATATAAACACACCATTTGCACAGGTGCTCTTCATCAATGAAAGAAATTTAATATATTATTTACTTATTGATGATTTGGTCGAGTCTGTTTTCAGATCAAAGATCCTGATACTGAGGGCATGACAGTATATCAGAATTGGGCTGCTACAAATACAGGAATCAATGTGAGCTTAGCATTTTTTTTTTTAATTTTTAGACCATTGGAATTTAGTTCAAATTGTGATAGTTTTTATCTTTATCATAATTTTAGATCTCAGACTATGATGCCTTCCAATTTCTTGAGTTACTATGTTTACAAAATTGTTAGGATTTTATTAAGAACAACATTGCTGGAAACTTGAACTTGATGCCTAGACTAAGGGGCTATTTGATTAAGAGCAGCTGAAGTGGCTGAACTTATTGCTTATTGCTTAATTTGTCTTTTAGTGATAAATGATTGTCTTCTACTGCCCTACTTTGCGTTATCCTTTTGCTACTTTACTGATAAAATAACTTGTTGCCACTGGTAGATTATGTATACTCATGAAGAAAAGGATCCATACATGGAAATAAATGAATCAGAAGTGATTAATGAACAAAATATTACAGAATCCAGAGTAGCTTCAAATATACACTTTGGTCAGATAAGAACATTCAACTGCCCAAATCAGGGCTAGAGTATTTCAGGGAAGGTGCTGACATACTATATATCAGCAATATGTTTTGTTTCATCTGAGTGGGATCAGAAGAATCTGCCTTATTAGGCAAAGTGCTTTTTGTTGAGGATTTTGTGCAGATTTGTTAGTTGTTTTTGTTTATTATTTGTTTAGATAGGAAGTGGGGACCACAACACTCTTATTAGTCATTGTACTTATTTTTTACTTAGGCTCAGTTTGGAAGGAGTACAAATGCAAATTTGTAGAGTGTAACCAATGGGAGAGGGGGGCCAGATCTGATTGCTCTCTCATTCTTTTCTCTATTCTTTCTCTTCTTCTCTCTTCTCACAAAATCTCTTCTTTTCATCATCTTTTTCTACATTTTTTTTATTTCTGCAGATTTCTACTTCGTATCAGAGCAGGATTTGAGCTTTTATTTGCTCCCATCATGTAGCCATAGATCAACTAAACTACATGATGAGTTAGAGGGCTGATTGAAGACCTCAAAAGTGCCCAGTTTTTGGATTTTTTGGTGGATCTAGAACCCCTTGTAGCAGATCTAGGGTTGATCACCAAAATTAGGAAGAATTGGAGAAGGGGGAAGAATCCTAATTGTAGTAGGACTCTTTAATTTTGACATGGGAAGGGGCACTCTAGATTTTTTGGAGTTCTTGGTGAATTCTAAAGGGGTGGTTCAAAGTTCCATTGAATTTCTGAGGTCTTTGGAGGGAGCGATAGCCTTTTTCTTGTTTCTATTGGGTCCCACAGAGATAAGAATCTTGGTAGGAGAAAGTTTCTGAGTACTAGAAGGGTGGTTGAGGTCTCTGAAGGAGATAAATTGATTTTTTCTCACCTATAGTTGTTTTTCTAATCTATTTTGAGAATTGCGGAGGGTTGGAGCATTGGGCAGAGTTCAACCAGTGACATAGGACTGGGTGGAGGCTTGGGTGGAGTAGTCTCCGAAGAATCTTTTGGACTTGGGATTATTACCATAGTTAAGTTAGATGGTACAAACTATTTAGAGTGGGCACAATTAGCCAAGATGGCTATTAGAGATCGTGGGAAATTGGGATACCTTACTAGAGAAGAGAAGGAACTTGATATAGATTCCTCTCGGTGGCTACATGAGAATTACATGGTGATGTCTTGGTAAGAATTTTTTTTTTTGGGCAAATACAACAAAGGAGATTTGGGATGGAGTGACTGAGACCTATTCCTAGAAAAAGAATGTAGCCAGAGCCTATCAGTTGAGGAATTAGGTGATTAATAAATACAAAATAGGGAGATAGGCCTCTTGCTATGTATTCCTCCATGCTAAAATCACTTTGGTAGGAGGCTGTGGTTTGGGAGAGTCTAAAGGTGCAACAACCTATCAAAAAATTGGTAGAGAAGAATAAAGTCTGAGTTCTTGGTAGGATTGAACCCTGAATTTGATATTTTTAGGCAACACATCCTTTCCAAAGAGAGTGTGACTCTTTCAAGCTTATGCCTTTGTGTTTGGAGAGGAAAATAGGAGGAATGTCATGCTGAGACAGTTTGGAGTTTACCAAATGGCTATGCTTAGTATAGTCAAACCTAAGCCAAATGGAGACAAGGGGAGTAGTGAGATTAGGAGGGAGGATAAAAAGGATTTGGTGTGTGACTACTATAGGAAGCCTAAGTATACTAGAGACACTTGCTAGAAGCTCCATCCACATCTCATACCAGCTCATGTTAAGAACAAGAAGGGAAATGCAAATGTGATAGTTATTGGAGACTCCAGGATCTTACCCAAGTCAATTTGGAGTCTATTGCAATGGTAGTAGTCAGAACTGAATTGGGAAAGTTTGGACAACTTATGAATAAGAAGGATTTGGCTGGTTCTGGTTCTTTAAGAGGGCAGTAGAGTGTAGACGCCAGTCACACTACTTCCATTGCTCATATAGGTAGTTCACATGCAGTTGCAGATTTCCACCTCAGGTAAGGAGGGACCGCCTTGGATTATAGACATAGGAGCATTTGAGCACACAATCAACATGTCTACCCTTTTCAGTTTTTACTAGTTGTTTTCTTGTAGAGATAGAGTCTCTACAATAGATGGTTCTCATATTCCCGTTGCTGGAAAAAGGGATAGTTAAGGTGACTGATGGCATTAGTTTGTCCTCTGTCTTGCATGTTCCCAGACTTCATACTAATTTTCTTTCTGTGAGCAATCTGACAAAAAATTTGAATTGTTCAGTGACTTCCCTTCCTTGTAATTGTGTTGTGTAGGATCTGGAGTTAAAGAGGACGATTGGGAGTGGTCGTGAGGTGAATGGAGTCTACCTTTTAAATCAGATTCCAAGACATTAGAGCCACCATGTTAGTAGCAGCAATAGTGAATTAGAGTCAATGGGTCAGATTATGTTCTAGCGTAATCGGTTGGGTCATCTTTCTTTC
Source organism: Nelumbo nucifera (assembly GCF_000365185.1). The sequence goes on from NW_010729407.1 coordinate 93,151, forward strand.
AGTTCATTGAGATGTTTGTTTTCAAAGTTGTTTGAGTCTGTTCAGTTATATAGTCTAGAGTTTGAAAGTTGTCAGTTGGGAAAGCATTGTAGACGTTCTTTTAAACTAAGTAATAAAAGAAGTTTTGCTTTTGATATTGTTCACACTGATGCATGGGGACCTTATCATATTTCTTCCATGGGTGGATATCGTTATTTTCTTTTGTTTGTGGGTGATTACACTCGGTATTCTTGTCTATATTTGATGAGATTACGTGATGAGGTACCTATTTTGGTGTGATAGTTCTACTAGATGGTTCTCACATAGTTTGGGGTGAGGGCTAAGATTTTCAGCTTAGACAATGCTAAAGAATATTTTGAGAAGGATTTGGCCACATATTTTTTGGAGCATGGGGTGATTCATTATAGTACTTGTGCTTATACACTACAATAGAATGGGGTAGCAGAAAGGAAAAATAGACACATTGTGGAGGTGGAAAGAAGTCTTATGGTGTATTCTTCAGTTAATCTTTTTTTTTTTTTTTGGGGGGGGGATGCATTTCTCACAGATGTGTACTTGATTTACCGTATACCTTCACACAACTTAGGTTTAAGGTGCCATTTAGTCTTAATTTTTCCAGATGGGGAGATCTTTCATATACCTTTGAGAGTTTTTGGGTGTGCTTGGTGTTAAAAATGCACTCCTTAATGGTGATTTGTAGGAAGAGGTATATATGGACCTTCCGGCCAGTTTCTAAGAGAATGTTGGTGAGGGAAAAGCTTGTAGGCTAAAAAAGTCATTATATGGTTTAAAACAACGACCTAGGGCATGGTTTAAAAGATTTAGGGGGGCATTGATCCGTTTTAGATACACATAGACCCAATCATATCACACTCTCTTTGTGAAAAGGAGAGAAGCACTTGTGTCTGTACTGATTGTGTATGTGGATGATATAGTTGTTATAGGGAATGATTTGAGGGAGATTGATGCACTCAAGAAGTCACTGTAGCAGGAACTTGAGATTAAGGATTTAGGTCAACTAAAATATTTTTTGGGGATTGAGGTTGTAAGATCCAAGCATGGAATATTCATCTTTTAGAGGAATTATGTATTGGACCTACTACAAGAAACTGAGAAACTATGAGTGAAATTAGTTGATACTCCTATTGGCCTGAACATAGGATTAATGCTTTTAATGGTGAGTTGGTTAAGGATGTTGGGAGATATTAGAGGATGGTAGGCTGGCTACTATATTTATGTATGACACGCCCGGACATTTCCTACGCTATTAGTGTTGTGAGTTAGTATATGCATGCTCCTTGGGTTCAGCATTGGAAAGCCATTAATAGGATAATTGCATACATGAAGAAGCATCCATGCAGAGGAATTCTATTCTTAGATCATGAGAATATGAAACTGGAGTCCTATATAGATGTAGATTGGGCAAGTTGTCTAGGTGACAAGAGATCCACATTAGGGGTATGCACCTTTGTGGAAGTATATTTGGTTTCGTGGAAGAGTAAAAAGTAGTCAGTGGTGGCTAGGTCAAGTGCATAGGCCGAATACAGATCTATGGCCCCTGGTGTTTTAGAATTACTTTGGATTAGATCCTTGTTGAGTGAGATTGGGATAGATTCAGAGGAGCCCGTGATGTTATATCGTGACAACCAAGATGCAATCAATATTGCCCACAATCTATGGCCCATGGTGTTTTAGAATTACTTTGGGTTAGGTCCTTGTTGAGTGAGATTGGGATAGATGCAAAGGAACCCATGATATTATATTGTGACAACCAAGCTGCAATCAATATTGCCCATCTTGTTCAACATGACGGGACAAAACACATTGAGGTTGATAGACACTTCATAAGAGAAAGGATGACAACCAGAGAAGTCAGCTTGCCTTATGTCTCTTTTGAGTTATAGTTGGCTGATGTCTTCACCAAAGGGGTTGCAAAGAACAAGCTTGAACATGACCTATGCAAGTTGGGAATGGTGACATTTACTCCCAACTTGAGGGGGAGTGTTGAGGATTTTGTGCAAATTTGTTAGTTGTTTTTGTTTATTAATTGTTTAGATAGGAAGTGGGGACCACAACACTCTTGTTGGGACCCTTTGGAGTGATGTTTTTAAGTTTTTTATGCAGTTTTATGTGTTAGTCGCCCTATAAGGGCATATTAGTCATTGTACTTATTTTTTACTTAAAGTATAAATACCAATGGGAAAGGGTGGTCAGATCTGATTGCTCTCTCATTTTTTTCTCTATTCTTTTTCTTCTTTTTTCCATCATCTTTTTCTACAGTTTTTTTGTTTCTGCAGATTTCTACTCTTCTTATGATCTTCCCAGGGCTAGCTACTACTTACATGGTCGCCCTATAAGGGCATATTAGTCATTGTACTTATTTTTTACTTAAAGTATAAATACCAATGGGAAAGGGTGGTCAGATCTGATTGCTCTCTCATTTTTTTCTCTATTCTTTTTCTTCTTTTTTCCATCATCTTTTTCTACAGTTTTTTGTTTCTGCAGATTTCTACTCTTCTTATGATCTTCCCAGGGCTAGCTACTACTTACATGGGGTGCTTGGCATATCATTCCTGTAACATCATTTTATTAGACATATCAACAAAAATTTTCTGTTGCTCATCAAAACAATATGCTTTTTATAGTCTACCTACACATATATGTTTGTATATATGTATGCATGTATCCTGAGATAAATGGTATATTAGGTTCTACTTGGTAACATTTAAAGAAATATTTCCACTAATTTTCTGTTCCAGGAAGCAGAAAATAGTTGTTTTAAGGTTTTCCTGACACAATACTAAACACTGCATACAGTGTTTCTATTTGTTCTTCATTCTGACCTTATTCTTTCTTCTTTCTTGATCAGATGTCCATAATGGACTTTATGTATTTCCATAGAAATCTGTGGAATTTAGTAATTGGTATTGATGTTTGTTTATATTCCAGATCCAGCGGCTCAGTGGAGTTGATTCAGATTATGCTCCATTTTTGCAACATGTTGGGGTTCCTTCTGTTGATATGTATTATGGAAAAGGTACATGTTAGAGAAGAAATCATTGATTAAAACTTTTATGGCACCGATAAGTTTTAGACTTTAAAGCATTGTTGCATGGACAGACACAGGAGTCAGAATATGAGGTGTGTCCAAGTGTCTGACTTGGCAAGATAAGAAAACATGGACTGGTGGACACATCTATGCAAAAGTACATGCTACTAAAATAGTTCATTTTTTTTTTTTGAATTCTAACATTATTTAAATGCAAAAAATGGGTCTAAAATGTTGTCTTTCTTACCAAGTAAAGTTCAATATGAAAAATGGCATTCATCTTGTACATTAGCTGTTCATTGTTGATAAATAATCTAAGAGATAAAAAAAAGGAAATGTTACATAGAGGTGTTCTCAAGAAACCATGGAGTGTCAAAACTCCAGTGCATTTGTAATATGGACATGTCATCCATTTAAGAAAATCCATGCAATGCTACTTTAAAGAAATGCTAATTCTGGATATTTAATCAACTAATTGAAATATCATAAATGGAGGGGCAATTTTGATACTAATTTTTTCGGTTTTAGCAATTTCAATTTTATGCATAATCCATATGAGTAATTTTATAATTGTGATAGTAGTTGATTTTGTATCATATGGATTCTTCATTTTTGTTTAGATTATCCAGCATATCATACTGCTTTTGATTCTTATGACTGGATGATAAACTATGGAGATCCATTCTTTCAGCGACATGTGGCTGGTATGTTGTTTGTCCTCAAAATTGTCTATCTGTTAATAAGCTTTTGAAGTGATTTGTTAGTAGACAGAGGCAGTTACATGATCATTGCTTGCAAGATGACCTCTGTTTTTGATGTTGCTCCAGTTTCTGGAATGTGGGGGCTTTTAGCTCTTCGCTTGGCTGATGATTCAATCTTACCTTTTAACTACCTCTCTTATGCAGCTCAGTTGCATGTATGTATCTACACTTCCATTTCACTTACATACTGAAGTCTTTTTATTTTATTTTTTTGATAATTATATTGAAGTCTTTTTATTCCTTATCTGAAATATCTAATAGCTAAGAGTCACTGAGTTGGAGTATTGCTGTTGTATAATGTATATGAATAAGACAAGTCTTAATTATTACATTTCTTATGACTGATTACCGATGGTCAATCGGTTGATTGTTTCCTTTTTTGGTTCATATTTTTCATGTATTATCCTGAGTTTCAAAAGAATCTATGGGCTATTACTGTTATATCATTAAATGGTGGACTAATGTTGCCATGAAATAACTTATGAATGGGAGAGTGTTAACTTGTATCCCAGTCTTTATGGTAAGCTGGGGTTTACGTAATGACTTAATGGTATCTCATGATTATCATAGTTATCATATTTCCATACTGAAAACTAACTCGAGTTCAGCACTTTGTCATTTACATGTTTTCTCTGCACCATGGCTTTTCTCATGCAGGAATATACAAATGTATTGAATCGTTTTTTGGATGGTAATGTGTCTCTACTTCCTATTACTACATCTATTCATGAACTTGCTTCTGCTGCCAAAGGAGTTGAAGAAGCAGCAAAGGTGAGATAGAGCAAACTCTTGCATAAATAATTAATTTAATGAAAGGATTAGAAATCTAATAAAAATGCTTTACAATTTACATTATTATTTGGTTTTACTGTTATCTGTGGCTCCCCCTTAGTTCTGATGCATTTGGAAAGAAAAATCTGCAGAAACTGAGAGAGCAAGAGACCAAGGATGACTTGGAGCTGAAGAGACGTTCATTGAATGATCGTCTGATGCTTACAGAGAGAAGTTTCATAGATGCAACGGGTCTTCAAGGAAAGCAATGGTTCAAGCATCTGGTAAAGCATCTTGACACTATTTACTCTTTTTTTCTTTTAATTTTGTTTTTGTCTTCCAATGTAACCTTTTGGAAGTAAAGGCAGGCTAGTCCAGAAAATGAAATGATGTGATGAGGAGTTGTCTGTGAGGGATTGGAAAGGAGATGTAAAGGCAATTAATTGCCAGTTTATTAGCATGCAGGGATCAATGCAAATAGGCCGGTCAATGGGTGTCCTAACAACCAATAAAAAACTYATAGGCCTAGTCCTGACCCAGACCATTTATTTGTGATTTAAGATCCCAAATAAACCCTATCATTTATCAGGATTATTTGGTTTAACTGATAACAAAAAACCTGCTTCTTTTGCTCTCTCTTATCAAAGTATATTTAATTACCATATATAAGTGACAATTTTAGACAATTGATATGATTTTATTACATGTAAACCATGAAAAGCTTATATAAACCATTTGGGGGCCTCTTTTTCATAAGAAACATAGTGGAACTCTGTTTTCCAATCAAGACCATTCACAGGATAGGTCTCCAGATTAGCCATGTGTTGAATCTTGCAGAGCATGTCTGTTCTATTCATGGTTGTCAAGGTGTTGCTTAGATGACTAGGCACTTGTCTGGGCACCTCACCTGCCAAAATGCCTTTCTTCTTATTGTAAAACACTTAAAACACCTTGACTTATAGCAACATGGTGCCTATTATAGGCAACTTGGTGCCCCTCTAGGCAACAAATTACAAAGCAGGCACCTTATAAAATCATTCATATTGCTATATCTTTATAATGTGTTTTTATAAGTTCTATCATATGCTACATATATCATTTATGCTTTGTTTTAAAGTTTTTTTTTGATAATTGAAATAATTTTATTAATCAGCAATAGACAATAGTACAAAGTCCCCAAGGAAAGGCACGAGTTGCAACCTCTCCGGGCTAGTTAAGTACAAATTTCCAAATTAATAACAACTTACATAGAAGCACAAAAAAAATCT
>NW_010729407.1:129549-143433 GCF_000365185.1 Nelumbo nucifera
CATTAACATCCAATAAAAATGTGCACAAGAACCAATGAATACTTGAATTAAAAAGCAAGAAAATAAATTAACTACAGAACCTCACAATGGCACAATCGAACCTCCCCCCTTGAACCAGAAAAAGAAGCTTAGCTGCTCATGATCCGCGAAACCTCCATGCTCTGCATCTCCATGGCCGAACTGCTCTCTTTGAAATTCTTGAGTTGCTCGGTGATCTCTTGGATCTTGGAGTGAGTGATGCTAGAGCTGGTTCGCCCCACTCTTTATATAGCCAAAGGAGAGGGCTGCTTTCCAACTCCTTCTAGGAGATCATCTTATCTTAAGGGAGTCCTGATCTTCTTTGAACTAATCCTATCCTATCTCTTATCTAATCCCCATCCTTCTTATCGTTATAGGATTACATTCAGAATTTAGATCTAATAAGACTCTCTCCCTCCTTGGAGGTTACATTCGAATTAGGACTCTAGGCTCTCGCATACGAGTTTGGCTTCTCTGATAACTTGGGCTGCTTCCATGTTCTTCAACGAGTTGGGCTTCAGCTGTGAAATGGGCCCGGCTGCGAACTTGCTCCGATTTCAGCGAGTTGGGTTTCACCTAAATCCTAAATCCCCTCCCCCACACTTAAAACTTACATTGTCCCCAATGTGAGGTTAAATGCAAAGAAAGGGCAAAAAAAACTAAACTAGAAATGTAAGAACAAAAAGAAAAAGCAAACTTCCCTTTCAGCTTTCGGTGTGCTCCCCTTCCATTCATCCTGGGTGGGTATAAATATGGAACAAGGGCCTGCAAAACAGAGGGTAGCGGTCTCTTATAAGAAATCAGCAACATATTATAATGAACCTTACCTTGTCTTGGCTTGCACCCTTCCTGGGCAGCCTTCAAATTGTTCAAAACCTCCTTAACTTCCTCATTCAAGTTAGCTTTCAAGACTCTTTCAGGGTAGGGGAGAGGAAGTTTAATAACATCTAAACTCAGTTTAGGTGTACTCCCTATGATCTCCTTTTGCAGATCGGCCACATCAGCTTCCTTATCATCCTTCTGGGGTTTGCCAACTGTCTTCCCACTTCCTAAAGCTATGGCATTTACTTGCTCTCTTGGATTCTTCTCCGTATTGCTGGGCAGCCATTCCTCTTTACTTTCCGACAACATACGCACAATCTGCCCCATTTGAACTTCTAAGTTCTTAATCGATGCTTCATGGCTTTGGAATTTTGCTTCAGTAGCATTGATGAACTTAGAAATCATCTCCTCCAAATTACTCTTTTTTTCTTGTGGGGGCGGCTGTTGTTGGAATCCCATGGRTGCCTTTTGTTGATTGTTGTTCCATGAAAAGTTTGGATGATCCCTCCACCCTGGGTTGTATGTGTTTGAGTAGGAGTTGAAATTCGGCCTGCCAGCATGAGAGATAAAATTAGCATTCTCATATGAAGTAAAAGGACTACCTAATGGAACAATCATGGTGTCCTATTCCTAATTACACTAAGGTTCTTTTATCCTAGTTGCATTGAATGCTTCTATATATGGGTACTTTAGGTGCAATGCATGAAGTTGTTAGTAGAGTTCTAGACTCTGAGGTTCCAATAAGGTTGCTAGCCTTCAACCCTCCACCCATGGACAACTGAGCTTCTTTGGTTGGTGGCTAGTTTGAAAGTTTTGGTGGAGCCTTTGAGGACCAAAGTCCAAAGGCACACACCTACTATCCTCCCTCTAATAGGTAAAATGGGATTATAAATATATTTACATGAGAGTGTGTGTAGTTGTGAGTGTTCAAGCACACAAGAGCAATGAATAGAAAAACAATAAAGAACAAGGGGAGAATGTAGCCACATGTTCAAGTTCACAAGAAATCCTATAAGTTTCTAGGTGGCCACATTTGGGGATCTAAGAGAAGATAAATTCTTTTGATGCTTGCCAAAGGAAACTAAAGATAGGAGGGAGGTAGAATAAGAAATTAAAAATAGAAAGAAAACCAAGCAAACAACTATCATCTATAATTACTCAATGATAAGACTAAGCACAATCAATTAAATAGAAAAGAGAAGTTTGAAAAACTTTCCTTTTAAGAGGACACCACAAGATGGTGCGGGGGGGAGCCACCAAAACCAAAAAATAAAAAACAAAAAAGGGAAAACACAAGGGGCTTGTAAATTTTTTCTACGATACTGAAGGCTAGTCGTATAGAGATGCAGTGCAATGCGATGGAGGATATGGTGCAATAACAGGGCATGGGAAAGGTAAACAAGGTGATTTCAGGTGCAATGAAGGCATTGTGAGGTGAGATGTTGACGTTTTGAGGTGCAATGAGCAAGTTTTGAGGTGTTATGAACAGGTTCTGAGGTGCGATGTAAAGGGATGAGAGATCCATCATATGGATGGCCGAACCCTCCAGGTGTTCCTGACCTGCAGCTATGAAACCTTGCGGTTTCTGCATATAGATATCTTCACTAAGATCTCCATTCAGGAATGCAGTTTTGACATCAATTTGCTAGATCTCGTAGTCATGGTATGCTGCTACCGCTAGCAGGATCCTAATGGATTTAAGCATGGCCACAGGCAAGAAGGTTTCCTTATAATCGATTCTCTCTTTCTAAGTGTCCCATTTCGCCACAAGACGAGCCTTGTTGGTCTCAACTTTGCCATTAGGGCCCTTCTTCCTCTTATAGATCCATTTGCAGCCAGTTGCCTTTACCCAGGGGGTGGATCTACTAGAGTCCAGACTCCATCAGTCTCCATTGAGTCCATCTTTTCTCTCATGGCATCTACCCACTTCAAGGAATCTATGTCCAACATACCTTCTGTATAAGTCACGGGATCCTCCTCACTAGTCGTGGCTTCCACCAAGTAACTTTCTTGGTCATAGCCAAAACGAACTAGAGGCTTGGAAACCCGGGTAGATCTCCTAGGTAAGTTATTTTCTGGAGCGGGCGGGACATCTCCCACTACTCCTGGGCTCTCCTCATCAAGAACAATTTCCTGATGATGATTATCCAAGATGTACTATTCTTCTAAGAAGTAGGCATTTCGACTGCAAAACACCTTTTGCTCTTTTGGATCATAGAATAAGTAACCCACAAAGCCCTTAGGGTAGCCTATAAATAGGCAATGACTGGTCTTAGATTCCAATTTGTCAGCACTAGTTCTTTTAACATGTACCGGACAACCCCAAATCTTCAAGTGTCTTATACTTGGTTTCTTGCCGATCCAAAGCTCATAGGGAGTCTTCGGAATGGATTTGGTTGGAACCTGGTTCAACATGTATATCGTAGTCTCTAATGTGTATCCTAAAAGGATGTAGGTAGCTCTGAGTGTACGAGAAGTGATCAGACCATATCCAATAAAGTCTGGTTCCTTCTTTCTAACACACCGTTTAACTATGGTGTAGCAGGAGGTACTAGTTGTGATACTATTCCATTGTCCTTTAAGTAGTCTCTGAATTCGTCAGAGAGATACTCGCCACCTCGATCTGATTGAAGGATCTTAATTTCGCTCCATAACTATTTCTCAACGTCTTGTCTAAATTCTTTGAACTTTTCAAAAGATTCAAACTTATGTCTCATTAGGTACATGTAACCATACTGTGAGTAATCATCGATAAAGGTTATGGATTAAACATGCTGATTACATGCTCTAACATTCAGGGGACCACATACATCAATATATATAAGGTCAGGTGTGCCTGTAGATATTTCAGGCTTACCGGTAAATGGTCATTTCGTCATCTTACCCTGAAGGCAAGGTTCACAAGTTGGAAGATCTTCTATAGTTAGAAAATCCAAAGGACCATCCTTTACCAACCTTGTGATACGATCTACATTAATGTGGCCATGTCGGTAATGCCACAGGCACGTGGGATTCACTGTATCACGGGTCCTCTTCATGGGGATTATTTCCGACGTAGTTTCGGTAAAGTTTGTTTCCAAAGAAGGATGGAGAACATTGAGACCATTCTCAAGTTCTCCATATGCGAGGAATTTGTTACTCCGTTTAATAGTAATCACATTACTGAATAAAATAGAATAACCATCCATGCACAATTTTGAGACAGAAATCAAATCTCTTCTTAAATTTGGTATGAAAAGACAATCTTTTAGTACAATGGTTCATTCTCTGAAAACTAATTCTACGGTTCCTATGGATGTATCTGCAATTGTTGCAGAAGTCCCCAAGTAGAGTGTCACTTCTCCATCACTTAGTCTTCTGCTTATCTTGAACCCCTGCAGTGAGATACATGCATGAGTTGAAGCCCCGGAGTCAATACACCAGGAAGCAGAAGTGACCAACAAATTGGTCTCTTTGATAAAAGATTCGAAATTACCTTTCTTCTTAGTCTCCAGAAATTGAGGACAATTCCTCTTCCAGTGGTTGGCCTGTTTACAGAAGTGACAGGCATTCGATGCCTTATCCTTCTTCTACTTCTTAGCTTTGCTATTTTTCTTCTGAGCCTTCCCTTTAGCCTTCCGCTTTCTTTTGCCCGATTTGCCACCTTCAACAAGAATGGCTATTGGCTTATCCTTCTTGATCAGTTCTTCAGCCCTCTACAACATATTGCTGAGTTCCTGTAGGTTAACGTTTAGCTTATTCATGTTATAGTTCATGATAAACTGATTGAAGGAGGGAGGCAGGGAATTGAGCACAGCATCAATTTTAGTGTCATGGTTTAGCCCGAACCTAAGAGCCTCCGGTTCATTAATATAACCCATCATCTTTAGACAATGGTCATGAACCTGTTGGCTCTCGGTCATCTGTGCGGTCATAAACAATTTTAAGACCTTCTGACGAGTAGAACGGTTCTGCTCCTCATACATAGTCTTTAGACTCTCCAATATGTCCTTGGACACTTCGATCTTATCAAATTGTCACTGTATCGGATTATCTAAAGAGGATATAATATAACACCGAGCAAGAGAATTTTTCTCCTCCCATTCTTGATACTCTCTTCGTCTGGCCTCAGAAGCCCTGTCACCTGGACGATTCGGAGTAGGGTTTTTTGCAATTTTGTCCAATTTCTCGGATGTTAGGATCAGCAAAAGGTTTCAGGACTAGTCAACATAATTTGGACCCTTAAGTTTGTTGTCATCCAACAGTTTGGCGAATTATCCGTTTGCCATTTCTGATAAAAGGCAAGGCAGATTTGTAAGTCCACAACCTAATTGATTCATGTCATCACATAGATATGGCTTTTAATCTATGTTCCATTTCCATTTTGGGCATCTTTGAGATTCCCTCCACTCTCGGTGACGGAGACAGTTGTGTCTCTGGAAATGTGGGAAATCACATAGGGTGCATGGAGCCGACTGTTTCAGCTGCATAACCCCACTAGCTTCTATGAAGGATCTTATCCACTCATCTTATGAGTTTTCCCTTTGGCCTCTGTCAGACAAGGTTCATAGCTATTTTAGGTTAAACCCTACAACCCAAAAATCAAGAAAAATATATAGAACAATTCTAAATATAAATCATATTTATAAAGATTTAATTTCAGATCAATCGCCCAAAAAACTGGGAACAAATTTCCCAAAGAATGTTAACTACGCAAATCGGATAGAACGCCTTCTACCCATTTGCGAAGATCCAGATCTGGTTTAATTTGGTTCAAGATTTGAACCTGGCTCTGATACCACTTAAGGGATGAGAGATCCATCATATGGATGGCCGAACCCTGCAGGAAGGTTGGGCAAAATTTCAAAAAATTTCTCTCTCCCATGTGGGAATCACATTCCCTATTTTAGAAAACTACATTTGCAAGGATCAATCTTGTAACAAACCAGACCAGATCTGAAACCAAAAAGGTAGGAGAGGGATATACCTGATACAGAGTAACAGTAAACTCCCAATGAAGGTCTTCACGCCCAAGGAGAAAACAAAAGACTGCTTCCACCGAAGATGACATGGTGTGGGGTGAAGCAGAATCAGCGGGACGGTTCTTCAGCAAGAACCAAATTCTTCAACAAGAAAGTTGATGGAGGGATGGTGAGCACGACTTCAGATTGCCTCTTCTAGCAAAAGGAAATATCAAGAACCATTAGGATCTTGCTAGCTGTAACAATTGGTTGGAAATGGATCTATAAGAGGAAAAAGGGCCCCGATGGCAAGATTGAGACCTACAAAGCTTGTTTGGTGGCGAAAGGGTATACTCAGAAAGAAGGCATCGACTATGAGGAAACATTTTCGCCCGTGACCATGCTTAAATCCATTAGGATCATGCTAGCTGTAGCAGCATACCATGACTACGAGATTTGGAAAATGGATGTCAAAACCGCATTCCTGAATGGAGATCTTAGTGAAGATATCTACATGTAGTAGCCGCAAGGCTTCATTGCTGCTGGTCAGGAACACATGGTATGTAAACTTAATAGATCCATATGTGGACTTAAGCAAGCTTCTAGGAGTTGGAACATCTGTTTTGACTCTACCGTCAAATTGTTTGACTTTGAGCAGAATCCGGATGAGACCTGTGTTTACAGGAAGTCCAGTGGGGATATGGTCACCTTCTTGGTGTTGTATGCGGACGATATCCTACTCATTGGGAATGATGTAGGAATGTTGACTTCAGTCAAAGTGTGGCTTTCGCAGCAATTCTCCATGAAAGATCTTGGAGAAGCTTCCTATATACTGGGTCTTCGACTCTATAGAGATAGATCGAAGCGGATAATTGGATTATCCCAGGCTGCTTACATTGACAAAATTGTCAAAAGRTACAVCATGGAGAACTCCAAGAAAGGAAACGTTCCTTTCAGGCATGGAGTCACTCTCTCCAAGAAGATGTCTCCCAAGACTTCTGAGGAGATTGAGGGCATGAAAGACATTCCCTATGCCTCAGCCATAGGGAGCATCATGTATGCCATGCTGTTTATCGCCCTAACATAGCTCAAGCGGTGAGTGTTGTAAGCAGGTTCCAGGCCAACCCAGGGCAGGAGCATTGGACTATTGTAAAGAACATACTCAAATACTTTCGAAGGACAAAAGAGTTTTGTCTAGTATTCGATGGTAGCTCACTACAGATCCAAGGGTATACAGATGCCGATTTCCAGTCGAATCTAGATGATAGAAAGTCTACATTTGGGTATGTTTTCACGATAGGATCTGTGTTGTTTGTTAGAAAAACAGCAAATAGGGGTCCACGACACACTCCCCAACCGAAGCCGAGTACATGTGATGGGCTCAAGGGGTTCACTAGGATTTCCGGTGAATTCGGCAAGGCCTTGTAACAGAGGTTGGGCCGAACCCATGTGGTTGATGTGTAGATCAATGCTTGGGTCCCACGCCATACAAGGAAGCCCAACTGGGCAGCAATTTGTAAGACTATTGAGCACTTAATACCTATTGAGCCTAAAGCCCATTTCGATCTGGGCTGATTTGATCAGTCACTTAAGGGGGTGGACCTGAGATTAGGTTAAGCCCAAAAGCTGATCTAATCTGCAGATAAGATTAAGAGGAGTCCTAATCCAAATACAGATTTGGATAAGGGCAACTCCAAATAAGTGTTGAGGTTCAATGAGCAAGTGCTATGGTGCAATAAGTAAGTTTTGAGGTGCGATGAACAAGTTCTGAAGTGCGATGGGGAGGTTCTAAGGTGTGATAGAACTAAACTAAGCTACGATTTTGAACTTTTGTATTGTGATGGGATTGAAAGGAGCTATGATTTTAAACTTCTGGGCTGCGATGGGATTGAAAGGAGTTGTGATTTTGATATTCTGGTTTGCGATGGTGATAAAGGAAGGTGTGATTTTGAACTTCTAGGCTGCAATAGAGTTTACAAGAGTTGTGATTTTGATATTTTGGGTTGTGATGGAGATAAAGGAAGGTGCAATTTTGATGTTCTGAGTTGTGGTGGTGATGAAAGGAGATGTGATTTTGATGTTCTAGGTTGCAATGGAGTTTGAATTTCTAGGCTATAATGGGACTAAACCAGGTCCAATTTTGGACTTTTAGACTATGACAAAAATGAAATGAGATGCGGTTTTGAAGAAGATGTGTTTCAGATGAGACCTTGGTTGCGATTTTGGTGAAGATGCGATTCAAGGTGTGGATTTAGGCATTATTTTTTATTGCGATTTTGATGAAAACGTAATTCTAGGTGCAACTTTAGGCGCAATTCTAAAAAGGGTACAGTTTTGGATGAGACTTTGGTTGCGATTTCGACAAAGTTATGGTTTTGGGTGAAGTTTCAGGTGTGATAGAGGTAAGGTGTTCTACTAGAGAGGTCTATTTAGGCTCGGTAAGCCTAGAATGCAATTTCAGTGTATGATGAAGAGGTCTCCCGCACCAAACTCTAGAACATGACTTTGAACCGCACTAGGAAGGTCTATCATGCCCAACCTTCTTGAGGTGCGGTTTCAAATCATAACCTAGCAATTTTTAAACCTCTTAAATATTCATAACACACAACAAAAGGGCACTAAATTGAACCCAAACAACACCTAATAAAGGTCCTTACTTAATCCATAGTCGAGTTGCCAGCTATGAGCTCCGAGGAGCTCATGGTTGGCTTATGTCTTTGATAGTCACTCTATTCTCTATAGGAAAAGACACATAATCGAGAGATTCTAAATTCGGAAGTATTGGGAGAGGGAAGGTGTTAGGCATTCCTCTCTCTAAGTTGTTGTAGTGGCCCAATATGACTGTTGTCTAGTTGTCTAGTCTCTATTTCATGCAAAAAAAATAGAAATAGTTGTTGGAATTTCCAGAATCTAGAGAAACACGCTCTCAACTTCTCTTAAGACCGATTTTGAAGTGATGCTATCGGGTCTTAGGTATTGACTTCCCTAAGACCCTCAGATCTCTTCCTTTATTCTTAGTCTAAAAGAAGTCAAGAACAATGGTTCTCCAATGTCTTAGAAATTCAGGCAACACCAAAAGCACAAACTCGAGCTATAGATAGGGTGAGAGGCTTACCTCTCATATGTAACCTTGACAGTAATTCCAGCAATAAAACTGATCAAAAGAGTAGTTAAATGAGCTCAATAGAGGTTTGATATGGATTAGTGCTTGGGGATTTCAGGAAAATTTCAGAATTGAAGTGGTTTTGAAGTTTAAGGTTCACATATCTAGGGGTTTCTCATGAATGAAAGTTTTACAGAGGATGGTGATACTGGTCGATCCGAGGTAGTTCTTGAACCAAGGTCACAGTCAAATAATCCTGCCAACTGGGTGGAGCCGAGGTGGAAGGGTGATGCTGCGCTCCAAGATCTGAAACCAAGAAAACAGTCAGAGGATCGAGGAGTTATCCCCAGATAGATACTTTGATGCTCAAGCAGTTAGAGAACAATGCTGGTCCGAGTAGAGTAACAACATGGGAGTCAAAATTTGGATCCTTTACCTTGAGTGGGAGGCAACTTTATATAGCCGAAGATTTGTGTCCTGATTGTATGAGGCTTCTGGGGTTGTTGGGATGAGTTTGCCCGTCGAGGTATTCGGGATAAGTCCTAATCCCCAGTGGAATTGTACCCATCCGTGCGATGATCACCTATCTTGGTTGCACTTATCCACATGACATGGTGCCAACGTGGATGAAGAGATAAGATGAGCCACAGAGGTGGCATGGCGCTGACTGACCGATTAGATAAGATGGCCACGGAGACAACATGTGGCATTCGGGGCCAGCTCAACCATAACTCGAACACCACTCCCCCAATTCCAAAATCGAGGAATGAAGTGCTCGACCGCAGTGTGGCGTGGAGGAGTTCTTCGGTCCTCGGCTAAGGAACTTGAAGTTGAAGTTTGGTTGAGCATGTAATCTGGGTTGAGTGGCTCGAGGTTGGGCTAGTTTTTCTGGGCAAACCATCCAACTCAACACAGATCCTATCTCTGAAACGGGTTTTCAGAAGTGTCATTTCACTTCCCAAGGCTCAACGCAGATCCTGTCTTGATCTGGATCGTTCAAAATCCTATAAATAGGGGGAGAAGAGCATTTCCCCTTCATCATTTGTGAAAGAAGGCACTTGTAGAGCTCGGTGAGAAGTAGTCTTTTTGGTGCTCGGTGTTTGCTTCAGTTCCATGACCTTAACCTATAAGAATTGGTAAGATATATTCCTCGTCTTCCCATTCTTCTTCCTCTTCTTCTACTTCCTCTTCTTTCGATTTTACTACTTCTTCCTATTATGAGTTTGAGTCGGGGTCTTTCACCTAGGCTGTCGTGCTTGATGTTACTGAGGCTGATGGCCAGGGGGCCGAGGCTGAAGACTTTGAGGCATTTGACCCTGAGTGGGTCACTGAATGGGGGACCGATGTATGAGGATATCTTGGATAGTCTAAGGACGATGTATGAGGAGCAGAATCGTTCTACTCATCAGAAGGTCCTGAAACAGTTCATGACCGCACAAATGTCCAAGAACCATCTAGTTCATGACTATTGTCTTAAGATGATGGGATACATCAATGAACTGGAGGCTCTTGGATCTGGGTTAGATCATGTCACCAAGGTTGATGCCATCCTGAACTATTTGCCTCCTTCCTTCAATCAGTTCATCATGAACTATAACATGAACAAGCTAAATGTTAGCATCCAGGAACTCAGCAATATGTTGCAGAGGGCCGAGGAACTGATAAAGAAGGATGAGCCCATTGCCATGCTTGTTGAAGGTGGAAAATCGGGCAAGAATAAGATGAAGGCGAAAAAGAAGCCTCAGAAAAAAAATAGCAAGCCCAAAAGGCAGAGGAAGAACAAAACATCAGATGCTTGTCATTTCTTCTTGCCGCCACCTCCTTCTTGAAGCCCTCTTGATTTGTTGATCTCCTTCTTGAAGTTTCTTGATGATCTTCTTGATTCACTTCAGAGGGACTTCAGTAATTGATTAATTCAATTATTGATTGACGCCCAAATCTAGTTCACTCAACCCATGATATAGTTTAGGGAGGGGGGCTGTTACAACCACTTGGAGTTATCTCTAGAATAAATAGTCCAGGTTAAACTCATCCTGTCCTATCTTATCTTATCTCTTATCTAATGATCTCAATCTTTAACTAGAATTACATCACAAATTTAAATCTGGTAGGACTCTTCTCAGTTTCTTGTTCTTGTATTCGTATTAGACTTCCTCTGCGAATTGGGCTGCTGCAAGTCTTTTCTGCCAGTTGGGCTTCAGCTGCGAATTGGGTCTTCTTGCGAATTTTCCCCGACTTAGGGCCCGGATTTGAATTCGATTCAGGCCGAATCTGCGAAATCTTAAAACATGAAAGTTGTAGCTTTCTCTCTTATCTTTCCAGTGAGTCTTGAATCAGCCCAATCGGACCTCAGATACGATAGTTAGGCCCATATTACTGATCAGTGCCGAAATTGTGAAAAATCATCCGATTTGCCTTGCTTTTCTCCTGATGCCTTCTTTCATGCCCTGAACCGAAATACAAGAGTAATGAGTCCATTTAAATATAAATTAATTGTAGAAAGACTGAATTTTCATAGATAAAAATATGATAAATTTTATTCGCATCAAATCCCCCTACACTTAAACTTTGCCCGTCCTCGGGCAAGACAAAACTCAAGCAAAACTAAACGGGAACCAACTGACTATCTACTGAAAACTTTGAAGGTTTCCTCAACAAGATGCTTGTCCTCTCGCATGCCTTAATCCAGATTTTAGAATCCCACCATTGTCCACTTCTTCCCCCATCTTAACTTGTCAAAGAATAATCTCTAATCACCAATCCTCATGATCCCAAGTCAAATCAACAGTCAAGGGGAGCAAGCATTTCATCGCATGAACATTTTAAGACTAAAGTAAGCATTCATTGCTTTAACATATTCAAACTGCTAACTGCCCTTACAAAAAATTTTTTGGTCAAAACAAGAAATGTTATTACCAAAAGCTTGCTTATGCATCACATCTCCACCACTTAGTATAAGTTCAATGCATCAAAAGGTGAAATGGGGCTTGTGGTTTTAGGGGTGACTGCATTTTATGCTCCATCTCACCCTTTTCATGCCTTCAGTGTGAGTGCATTTTATGCTCCATCTCACACTAGCTATTTTTCTCTCGGTTTGAGTGCATTTTATGCTCCATCTCACACTAGCTCTTTTTCTCTCGTTGTGAGTGCATTTTATGCTCCATCTCACACTAGTTCTTTCTTTTTCTTTTTTTTTTCTTTTGGATATCATCACCATTGTCGACCCAATCCATGAACTCATTATCATGGTCTCAACATGTCTAGAAAAACAAAGTTCTAGAATAATCATATAGGGGTTGCAATAAGGTGCCTTCTATAGTCGAAAATTTCAACTAGTCTTGCTTGCATCCTTTCCTGTCTATTCCACCTAAGCACATGATTTATTAGAGTTTGAAATTTTTCAAAAACAAGTTTCTAGGGAGTAGAAGTTTCAAAAAGAAATGTTAAAATAGTGATGATCGTAGCATGCTAGAGAAAATCCAGAAATTATCAATTTCCCTTAATCCCCCCACACTTAAGGTATAAATTGTCCTCAATGTATATGACTTTTCGTAAGATAGAAAGATTTAAGGGGACCTCCCTGAACGCCTTGTTGAGGTCCTTCAGCTACTACACACAATTAAGTTTCTAAGAGAAAAACACAATCATAAGTAGTAACTGAACAAAAAAACTGAACTCAATGGGTTGCCTCCCACAAGCGCTCCTTTTAAGTCATGAGCTTGACTTTCACCTTTCTTTCATGACTCTTTCAAGGAGAGAATGAACCCATGGCGGACGGGTTGATCTCCTTCAATATAATGCTTTAAACACTGCCCATTTACATTGAATGTGTTGCCCTTACCATTATGCAGTTCAATCGTGAAAGAATGGTAGGATCCATCTAATGGACGCTAAGAAGGTTGCGGAATGGGTGGGCGAATTTCAAAAATTTTCCTACCTTCTTCCAACTGGGAATCATATTCCCTAAATTTAGAATACAATATTCAAGGATCCTACTTGAATAATAATCGAACTAGATCTGAACCAAAGAGAAAAGGGAGGAATATACTTGATTCGGAGAAGTAGTATCTCCCAAAGTTGGTGTTCACGCCCAAAGAAGACACCAAGATCCCCTCCTGCTGAAAATGACATAGTGGTGGGTGGAACGGAACCAACAGAGTGCGTCCTACACACTGGATCCTTCGCAAGAATCCTCTGGAAACTCTGAACACCGAATCTTTTTCAGTCTTTTCTGCAAGACTGATGTCAAAAACTGATTTCTTGACTTCTTTCTTCTTCAAAGATCAAATCTTGCAAGAAGGAATGGCGGCGGCTAGAGGAGAACTCCAAGGACGAAGATGGCTGAATTGCTTATCTTCTCTCTGGAGTGTAAATGAGATCTAATCTCTATTCGCATGAAGCTTTCTTCCTTTTCTCAAAACCCCTTGTTCGAAATCTGATAATTTTTCTCTTTGGGTTTCTCCTCTTTTCTTGATTAAGAAAATCTCATAATTAGGAGTTATCCCAATCCAAATCAGTATTTGGATAGGGGATTATCTTAATCCTATCTACAGATTAAGTTAGCTTACTCCTGTTCTTATCAGGAGGTTACCTGATTCAAATCTGATTTGAAATTGGTATCCTAGAGTGGATAAGGTTAAAAGGCCCTATCATTTTGCTAACATCAATCTCAGATCCGCCCCATGGATGGGTGATCATATCAGCCCAGCTCGAAATGGGCTTTTGGCTCATTAAGTGTTCAGTGCTTAACTAGTTTCCAAACTGTTGCCCAATTGGGCTTCTTTGTATGGCGTGGGACCCAAGCATTGATCTACACACCAGTCACATGGGTTCGGCCCAGCCTTTATTACAAGGCGCAGCCGAATTCACTGAAAAGCTTAGTAAACCCCTAAGCTCATCACATGGACCCTATGGGCCCAACACTTACATTAAGTGRTCCCTGGGCCAAGCCATCTTATAAAAACCCAGGGACTGTGGGCAGGTGAAAGATTAGCCCATCAG
>NW_010729407.1:158285-186426 GCF_000365185.1 Nelumbo nucifera
TGATCTCCTTCTTGAAGTTTCTTGATGATCTTCTTGATTCACTTCAAAGGGACTTCAGTAATTGATTAATTCAATTATTGATTGACGCCCAAATCTAGTTCGCCCAACCCTTGATATAGTTTAGGGAGGGGGCTGTTACAATCACTTGGAATTATCTCTTGAATAGATAGTCCAGGTTAAACTCATCCTATCATATCTTATCTTATCTCTTATCTAATGATCTCAATCTTTAACTTTCTAGAATTACATCACAAATTTAAATCTGGGAGGACTCTTCTCAGTTTCTTATTCTTGTATTCGTATTAGGCTTCCTCTGCGAATTGGGCTGCTGCAAGTCTTTTCTGCCAGTTGGGCTTCAGCTGCGAATTGGGCTTTCCTACAAATTTGCCCCGACTTCAGGCCCGGATTTGACTTCGATGCAGGCTGAATCTGCGAAAGGCCAAAACATAAAGTTGTATCTTTCTCTCTTATCTTTCCAGTGAGTCTTGAATCAGCCCAATCGGATCTCGGATACGAGAGCTAGGCCCAGATTACTGATCGGTGCTGAAACTGTGAAAAATCATCCGATTTGCCTTGCTTTTCTCCTGATGCCTTCTTTCATGCCCTGAACCGAAATACAAGAGTAATGAGTCCATTTAAATGTAAATTAAGTGTAGAAAGACTGAATTTTCATAGATAAGAATATGATAAATTTTATTCGCATCAGCCACGTTATGCAAAGTTCTTGAAAGAGATATTGGCAAACAAAAGAAAACTGGGAGGTGTGGCTACTAGTTGCACTAAATGAAGAATGCTCGGCAATCCTCCTCAACAAGCTGCCCCAGAAATTGAAAGATCCAGGGAGTTTCACTATCCCTTGCACTATAGGCAGTTTAAAAATTGATAAGGCATTATGTGATTTAGGAGCTAGCATAAACTTGATGTTATATTCGGTTTTCAAGAAATTGGGATTGGGTGAACCCCAACCCACTAGAGTTGCATTGCAATTGGCTGATAGATCCATTAAGAATCCTTGGGGAATCATAGAAGATGTACTTGTTAAAGTTGATAAATTCATCTTTCTACTTGATTTCATTGTGTTAGACATGCAAGAGGATGTTGATGTCCCTCTTATCCTAAGGAGACCTTTCCTAGCTATGGGGAAGGCAATGATTGATGTCCAACAAGGGAAACTCAACCTTAGGATTCAAGATGATGAAATAATTTTTAAAATGTCTGATGCTATGAAACATGCACCTTCTAGTGATGATTCTTGTTACATGATTGATGTTATTGATTATGCGTTCGATGATTGCTTTCAGGTTAGCAGGTTGGCCGATCCCCTTGAGCTATGCATACAAGATGGAGAAGCTACAAGGGGAGAAAATGAAGAGATTCAAAGCATGGCAGCATACCTGAATGCCAATCCATAGTTTTAAGGGGAAGGATTCCTCAAGTTGGAGAGCTTGGACAGACTGCCAATGCCAAAAAGCAAACATTCAACTCAAGAGCCACCCACCCTTGAGCTGAAGCAACTCCCACCGCATTTGGAGTATGCTTTCCTAGAGGCACCGTCAGCCCTACCGGTGATCATATCAGCAGCCTTGACCCAATTGCAAAAAGAAAAATGGTTGATGGTGTTACGGGAACACAAGACAGCTTTGGCTTGGAAGGTAGCTAACATCAAGGGCATCAACCCATCTATATGCACGCATAGAATTCTGATGGAAGATGGAAGCAAGCCATCGGTTCAGCCCCAAAGATGCCTGAACCCGAATATGAAAGAGGTGGTGAAGGCTGAAGTCATCAAGCTGCTAGATGTTGGTATCATTTATCCTATCTCAGACAGCTCATGGGTGAGCCCCGTGCAAGTAGTGCCAAAGAAAGGTGGCATGACCGTAGTACTGAATGCAAGGAATGAACTCATACCGACTAGGACCGTCACCGGGTGGCGAGTGTGCATTGATTATAGAAAATTGAATGAAGCCACACGCAAGGATCATTTCCCTCTCCCTTTCATTGACCAAATGCTAGAGAGGCTGGCCAGACATGAGTATTAATGTTTATTGGATGGGTATTCAGGTTATAATCAGATTCCAAATTCATTGGAAGATCAGGAGAATACCACCTTCACTTGCCCCTACGGTACCTTTGCCTATAGGAGGATGCCATTCGGTTTATGCAATGCTCCAGCAACTTTTCAGAGGTGTATGATGGCAATATTTTTTGATATGGTTGAGAAGTTTATGGAGGTCTTCATGGACGATTTCTCAGTCTTTGGTTCTTCATTTGATGCATGTTTGAATAATCTGGAGAAGGTACTAAAGCGGTGCAAGGACACACATCTAGTGCTGAATTGGGAGAAGTGTCATTTCATGGTGCAAGAAGGCATTGTGCTTGGGCATAAGATTTCACAGAGAGGTATTGAAGTTGGCAGAGACAAGGTGGAGACAATTGAGAAGTTGCCACCACCAACATCCGTCTGATTTGTGAGAAGCTTCTTGGGACATGTCGGGTTCTATAGAAGATTTATCAAGGATTTCTCCAAGATAGCTAAGCCATTTTCCACTTTGCTTCAGAAAGATGTGCCCATCGAGTTCACAAACGAATGCCTACAAGCGTTCAACATCCTGAAGGACAAGCTGATCAATGCCCCGATCATTATAGCACCGGATTGGACACTTCCTTTTGAACTGATGTGTGATGCGAGTGATTCAGCAGTGGGAGTTGTTCTAGGGCAAAGAATGAACAAACACTTTCAGCCGATCTATTATGCTAGCAGAACCTTGAATGGAGTTCAACAGAATTACACCACAACAGGAAAAGAACTACTGCGGTAATCTTTGCTTTTGATAAGTTACGTTCATGTCT
Organism: Nelumbo nucifera; assembly: GCF_000365185.1. The sequence goes on from NW_010729407.1 coordinate 161,136, forward strand.
GATTTTGTCCAAGTCATTGTGTACACAGATCACTCGGCATTAAGACACCAACTCGCAAAGAATGATGCAAAACCGAGGCTGATTAGGTGGATCCTATTGCTGCAAGAGTTTGATGTTGAGATCCGTGACAAGAAAGGTACCGAGAACCTAGCTACTGATCATCTATCCAAATAAAAGGTATGGTCCCTTGGTATGCTGATATCGTGAATTACTCGGTTACTGGAATTTTGCCTGGTTATCTTAGCAAGTCAATGAAGGATAAAATTAGGTATGAGGCAAAATATTATGTTTGGGACGAACCTTATTTGTGGAAATTTTGCTCTGATCAAGTGAATAGGAGATGTGTCCCTGAAAGTGAACATATGTCGATTTTGAATTTTTATCATAATTATGCTTGTGGTGGCCATTTTGGACCAAGAAGAACTGTTATGAAGGTCTTAGATAGGGGGATGTATTGGGAAACTTTATTTAAAGATGCATACTTGTTCTGTAAAAATTGTGAAAGATGCCAACGAACAGGTGCATTGTCTCGTAGGAATGAGATGCCCCAAAGTGTTGATTGAATGCTGGGTTTGGTCAACTAAATTAGGAAAACACGAGGTTTATTATGGCTATCCTAATAAATCTGAAGGATAAATGCTTGAATTGCAAGACTGCTGATTTTTTTTCCAATGATCGATGACCAATTGACTCAATTCGAACCCTTGGATCAGAATTGATAAGACTGAATATTCCTTGTTAATTGTTATTTGCTCTTTAGTTATTTTAGAAATTTAATTATTCGAATTTCCCACTCTTTATATTGTGCATTCGGCTGAGAAATTAATTACTGGCTCCCTGTGGGATTCGACCTGGTACCACTGTTACTACAAGTTTATAGTAAGGTGGGACTAGAATTAATTTTGAGGGCTTCAACAACCCGTCAGGGGGTCAAAACCTAGGTATGTTGGGGCAGTCCGAGAATTCACCTGAATGGGTGATCATAGTAAGAGGATCAGCCCCTTTGTCAGACAAAGTGACTGGTCGGGGAAATGCACTCTCTGATGGAGACCTAAACTTACGACAGTGGATTTCAAATGTGTTTGAAATTTGGTTTTGCAAAATATATTTATTTAGAGATATACTTATATATTATGTTTTCACAAATTGTTTGCAAAAGGTTTTATTTCCCGAGATTCATGTGAGTAGAGAGTGCAGCATTGTACCTTGTAGCCGAGGGAGGGGTCCTCTCTTGTCGGGCATTATTTGATCATTAAGGGTTGAGAGGTTAGTATAAGACCGTTGAGGATTATACCTGATGGGCTAATCTTGCATCTGCCCACAGTCCTTGGGTCTCCATAAGATGGCTGGACCCAATGACCATTTAGTATAATTGTTGGGCCCATTAAGAGCCCATGGTGATGGACTTAGGGGCTCACTCTCTTCTACAGAAAATTCGGCCAGGCCTTGTAATTAAGGCTGGGCTAAACCCATGTGGCTGATTTGTAGATCAATGATAGGGTCCCGCGCCATACAAAGAGAGCCAAACTAGCTGATGAGACTAAAAAGTACCCTATTTTTATCCCCAAATATTCATTCTTTTACATTTATTTAGCACTCAATTGGACTCGTTACTCTTGTATTTTGATTCAGGGCAAGCAAGAAGGCGATTGGAAAAAAAACAAGGCTAATCAGATGATTTTGCACAATTTCGGCACCATTCAGTAATCTGGGCTTAACTCTCGATCCCGGACTCCGATTTGAATGATTCAAGATGAACTGGAAAGATAAGGGAAAGGCCCACAACTATTATGTTTTCGGTTTTGACATATTAGGTCTGAATCGAGGTCAAAATCGGACCTGAAGTCGGAACAATTTCATAGTAAAGCCCAGCCCACAGCTGAAGCCCAAATTCGTAGAAGAGTCCTATAGCGGCCCAAGTTATTAAAGAAGCTCAACTCGAATTCAAGAATGAAGAGTCCTATCAGATTTAAATTTCAATTGTAATCCTAAAAAGATGAGAGATTGAGATTACTAGATAGGATAGGATTGAAGTAGATCAGATTAGGACTTTCTAATTTTAAAAGTTAATCTCCTAAAGGGAGTAGGAGAGAGCCCCTCCTCCTAAAGCTATATAAAGGGGGGGGGACCAGCTTTAGGCATCTCAATCAAGCATCAAGCAACTCCATCAAGAAAGATCAGTTTGGCCTTCTGAGAAGCAAAGCCTGGAGGATTCGAAAATCATGAGCAGCTAAGCTTTTCTTTTCTGGTTCAAGGGGGGAGGTTCGATTGTGTCATCGTGAGGTTCTGTATTTAATTCAAGTTCTTGCTTTTTAATTAAAGTATTCATTGATTCTTGTACTTATTCTCTATGGATGTTAGTGTTAATTAGTCTGACATATTAATTAATGTTGATTTTCCTACTGCTATCCGTGGTTCGGTGATCCGTAATTGTCACAAATAGTGGTACAAGTAGCAATTAGGTTAATATCTTTCTGGGTCAATTGTTCGTGACAGCCTTTGACCAACGTATTGACATGTTTTAACCTAAAGGGAATCAATGGAACAAGATTCAATAATTGCAGCTATCTCAATTATTGTTATTTTGGTTTAACTGTTTTCACAAAGTTTAATGCTATCACTAGTTAATATGGAGCGCTATCGTACCCAGTCGATTAGTGACAAGTGTTGATCGAATGCTGGGTTTGGTAAGCTGATTTAGGAAAATACAAGGTTTATTATGGCTATCCTAATAAATCTAAGGTTAAATGCTTGAATTGCAAGACTGCCGAATTTTACCTATAATCGATGACAAATTGATTAATCCGAACCCTTGAATCAGAATTCGGTAAGACTGATTTCTCTTGTTTGATATTGCTATTGCTTTCTTGTTCTTTGAGAAATTTTAATTATTTAATTTTCCCACTCTATTATATTGCGCATTCGGCAAAGATATTATTCCCTAGCTCCCTATGGGATTCGACCTAGTACCACTATTACTACAAAAATTTTATTGTGGAACTAGCATTAATTTTGAGGGTTTCGACAACCGGTCAAAATTTTGGCGCCGTTGCCGGGGAGGTACTTTAATTTCTTATCTTGTTACCTTCTATTTGTGTTAACCTTCTTTGTTTTATGACCCATGCTTCTCAAAGAGGTGAACTAGAGTACAACCCCGAAATTGAGAAGACTACCCGTCATTTAAGGAATGAGGCAAAGCAAAGGAAGGACCGTTCACCGAAAAGGGTGAATTCTGAATTCGGCCTACCAACTTGTGATCAACCCATCTTCGAAGAGGAAGAAAGGATGGCTGATAGAGAGAGAACACTAAGGGAGTTGGCTGCACCGATCATGAACCAACAACCCCTATGCATAATATATCCTACTCTTGAGGTAGCCTTCGAACTAAAATCTGGTTTGATTCAATTACTTCCTATTTTTCATGGCTTTCCAGGTGAGGACCCTCATAAACATCTCAAGGAATTCCATGTTGTCTGTTCAAGCATGAAACCATAGGGTATGACCAAGGACCAGGTAAAATTAATAGCTTTTCCATTTACTTTACGAGATAAAGCAAAGGTTTGGTTATATATTCTTCCTCCTGGTTCGATACATACATGGGATGAGATAAACAGAATATTTTTGGATAAATATTTTCCTGCATCCCGAGCTGCAAACATTAGGAAAGAAATCTATGGAGTTCGACAGTTTGGTGGTGAGACACTATACGAATATTGGGAAAGATTTAAGCAACTTGTTGCTAGCTGTCCACACCACCAAATACCCGAACAGCTCTTGATCCAATACTTCTATGAAGGACTCCAACCTATGGATAGAAGTATGGTAGATGCAGGTAGTGGAGGAGCCTTGGTAAATAAAACACCCGAAGCGGCTAGGGAATTGATTTCCAACATGGCCAAAAATTCACAACAGTTTGGAGCAAGAACAGATGGCACTACTWGGCGTGTTAATGAGGTAAGTCATGTTAATTTAGAAAATCAAATTTCTGATCTTACTGCTTTGGTTAGACAATTGGCTGCAAGGCAATTGCAAACAGCTAGGGTATGTGGTGTTTGTTCGATTCCTGGGCAACCTACGAATATGTGTCCATCGTTGCAGGATGGCTCGATGCAGCAAGTTAGTGCCATAGGAGGATTTCCGTGCCAGCCTCAATGCAAGTATGATCCCTACTCCAATTACTACAATCCGGGGTGGAGGGATCATCCAAATCTGAGCTATGGAAACCAAGGAGGACCATAGAGATATCAGCCCCAAGCTTTCAATAGACAGGCCCCAATTTCAGCACCTATCACAGCACAAGGCCAACCCTCAAGTTCAGGTATGCCATTAGATGAAATCGTTAAGGCTCTAGCTACTAACACTCAGCAATTCCAACAGGAAACAAGGGCCAGCATCCAGAACTTAGGGAACCAAATCAATCAAATTACTACTTTCATTAGCAAGTTGGAGGCGCAGAACTTTGGAAAGCTACCATCGCAGACAGTAGTTAATCCCAAGGAAAATGCAAGTGCAGTGGTGTTGAGAAGCGGGAAAGAATTGTAGCTACAACCTATCTCACCAAGGAAGGCAGATATTGGAGATAAGGAAGAGGAGAAACAAGATTCAAACGAGAGCCCCATTAAGGTAATACCCGACTCCCCTCTCCCTAAGATTACTAATGCCATTGTACCACATTTTCCTAGTAGGTTGGAAAAATCCAAAAAGGAAGAATATGAGCAAAAAGTATTAGAGACCTTCAGGAAGGTGGAAATAAACATTCCCTTGCTAGATGCCATCAAACAGATTCCAAAATATGCAAAATTTCTGAAAGAATTGTGCACTAACAAGAGGAGGCTGCAAATCGATGAGAAGGTAAGGGTTGGAGAGAACATTTCAGCTGTCATTAAGAGGACCTTACCGGAAAAACGTGTTGATCCAGGTATGTTCACTTTACCTTGTGTGATTGGCAATAAAAGAATCGAGTGTGCATGAATATTGTTATGTTATGTGAACCAATAAAATGGTCTTACTTCCAAATTTCCTTGTGCATGAAATTATGCACCAACTGCAAATTTTTTGCCGCCATTCTATCATTTTGAGCAAATGTTGCCCACGCTGATGGGCCACCTTCTACCGCCTGTGAGAATAAAGAAGATCATGAGTAACCAATAAATATTTAAGGTTAAATGAAACATACATTCCATAACCACGTCATAATCCATACCAATTCATTGGCGCATGCTGCAATGGCAAATTCCTTAGCCACCTTCTCAGCATCACCGAGAGGCCGGAAAGGGGAAACAACAACACTACTAGGAAAGCGCTCACACTTTCCTACGTTGTGCCCCCTTCTATACACATTCTTCACCCATGACTGGGGTGAAACTGTCTCACACAAAGGAGGAATGCTATCCCTAGGATCTGGTGAGGTAAAAAATCCTCCTCCATTAGTGACGCCTCTCCATTGGGATATGTGCACAGGCAAGCCATTGGGATTGATGCCATTTGCTATCAATATCCCATATAGTCGATCAACCTCTGACCGTAGTTGACCAACTTCAACTTCATAATAATCTGCCCGGGCTACTTTCATACTAAGCAGTTCAAACTCAATGGATTCGACGCAACATGCACACACACCCTGCATCATCAAGATCACAACACCAAATTAGACATTTAAAGAAAAAATAGTAATTTCAAACAAAATCCTATTAAATTCTACAACCCACTGATCTAGAACGATATGAAATAGTGTCAGCACTGTGCCCTGAGCTTCGCCCAACTTCGGCCAACACAACAACAATTGGCAGTGGGGCCTACAGTCCAAAATATTTAGTAATATTTAATATGAATAAAAAAGTGAATTATATAATCAAAATGAATTATGCATGCTTACAGGGTTGTATGGATCACAGAAAGGAGTTTGCGTCTCTCCATTGTCGCCAACAGGTAATGTCAAGGCACTGACAAGTAGATCCAACTCATAATCGGCTGGAGAGAGGGTATCAACAACCTACAAATATAAATTGTTGAAAAGTTAAGTGGTAATTTTGTAATTTTCCTTTGTGTTTTGTCTTTTATAAGTGGGTTGTCTTTGGGAGTTGGAAGCTGAAAGGTCCCTTTCTATTATCTTAGAATACCCCTTGGAGGAAACTCGAAGACTCAAAGCTTTTGGGATCCCATTATAGAAATATGTGAAAAAAAAACTGGCCACGTGGAAAAGAGACTACCTGTCCAAAGGCAAGAGACTCACCTTAATCAAAGCCTCTTTGGCAAATTTTCCCACATACTATATCTCATCCTTTCGAATGCGAACCAAAATTGTCAATCAATTGGAAAGACTTCAAAGAAATTTTCTATGGAAGAGAAGTGGGGAAAAGGGATCCCATCTTGTAAATTGATCTCAGGTGTTCAACTCTAAGGAGGAAGGTGGTTTGGGAATAGGTCATTTGAGATAAAAAAAAACAGCTCTTCTGAGTAAATGGCTGTGGAGACTCCCATAGGAACCTGATGCCCTTTGGACTGAGATCATAATTAGCAAGTACAGGAAAATGCAAATAGTTGGGTTTGTAGGTTGTAATTGAACCGGATCAAGGACTTCAACAATTGGAAAGGAATACTCTAAACCTACCAAATGGTTGGGCTTTCAGTGGACCAATAGGGATAGCCTCTTCAACAAAGGCTGAAATTATGGCAGCTCTAACTGGAATCAGGATAGCAAGAGATCTGGGCTTATAGAACATCACTATAAAAGGAGATTCAGCTAATACAATCAGGTGGCTAGCTGATCATGGCAGTGGGCCATGGGCTTTAGCACACTTTTTGACTAAAACAAGGGATATCCTTCTCAACCTAAAGTTGGTGTTCACAGGGATGCCTTATTTAGTGATAACTCCCTTCCTACTTAATTTCTGGCTTGTAATTTCCGTGTACATCTCCTATGTTCACAAAGACTGTTTTAGGCTTGTTTATAAGATTTTTATCCTGTTGTCTCACCCATTCTTTGGGTGGTGATATATGTACCCTCCTTCTTAGCTTTAATGAAAGTTACCTTTTCTTATTGTTAGCACCAGATTTTTGCTCGGTCTGCCACCTGAACCTCCAATTCACCCCAAACACCCGATCAAACCCTTTCGACCTCTCCAAAACACCCAAAAACCCAGAAAACCCAAATTTCACCCCAAAAGCCCTTAGATCCACCATTAAATTTGCCAGATACCAATTCGATGGCCCTAATTAACCCCACTTACACCTTAATCATTAGATCAGACACAACCATCAGATCCAGGACCTCCCGAAACACCATGAAAGTTGAACTTAACATTCCTTCGTTTACCCATCTATCAAATGAAGATTCTATTTCGACCTCCCTCATTAGCCAAAACACTTAGAACCTAGATCACCTTAATCTTGACACACCCAAACCGATCGGAACACACCTTTAGAATCTGGACACACCAAAACGCCTAACTATAAAGTTTCAACCCTAGATTCCCTCATTTATCCCTCCATCAAACCAAGATTCCACTTTGAAACATCCCATTGACCCAAATTCCTACAATCTTGACCCTCTACGACTGATTAAACCTCATCATCAGATCCCAGACACCTCTACCCACCTGTAAAATTTCATCCCAAAAAACCTTTGCTTACCCCTCAATTGCACCAAGATTCAATTTTAAGGTTCTAGATTGGCCAGATTCCTGCTCGATTCTGTGAATTCCATCGTCTTCGTCCTATGAAATAAATCCAATGGTATCCATTAACGTCCGAGGATCATCTTTATTCTAATGCTAGCACTCCCAGATTGCAGATCACAGCGAACCGAAATCTCTCTCGTGCGCTAGTCATTATCAAGCTAAAACGTTACCAAATCTTAACCAAGGAATCCCCCACATCGATCGAGCACAGGCCAAAATCGAAACCAGGTAAGTTTTCTTTCGACTCCCTAGTTGATGGCTTTCGAAGGACATCTTCAATTTCTTGGAGTTATATATTTTATATTATCTTGTTTCTTTAATTTTGCTCTTCTTCTCTTTGAAGGATATCTAAAATATCTCTTTCTGATTATTTGGAGACAACTGTTCTTAGTTGTCAATGTGAGATCTCTATTAACCGGAGCTTGTTCAATCATGAATAAAATACATTATATAGAAGAAAGAGGAAAATGGAAAAATATAAAAAAGGGAAAATAGAGAGTGGTTGCAGGAGTGGGATGTTGGAATGGATAGGGCGTCCTTAGTTGTAGATTTTGAATGAGAACAATTATCAGCTCAAGAGGTTTTAACTTCCTCTCTCTTCAAATCATTCCACCGAGTTCAAAGGTGGGGGCTCTAATAGAAAAGGGGTGATGGAGCAATCTTTCACCCTTTTTCTCAGGCCCCTACATCTAAAACGGGATTGGTTTGTTAGTACGGAAGAGAATATTCTTTCAAGTTGTTGGAAATGCAGATCTCCGGTTTGGTTAAAAAAATATATAAAAAAAGAAAAATAAAAAATGTTAAATTTATCTTCTTTGTTGGATTATTTTTAGTTTGTTACTTTCTTTTCATTACTTCTTTTTATTAATTATATATTTGTGGTTATGCTCATTTAAAACCCTATGTGGGCCCCATCTATTGAACCCAGGAGAGGGGTGCCTAACCCCTTCTCTCTCCCTATCCGAGTCTTACCCAGGCTGGTTTAGCTGGTGCCTTGGGCTTTGGAGTCACTAATTAACCAAAATGATTTTGATACCATTCTCGGAGGTTCCATCACCTCCATTTCCATAGTTGATGGGTGGCGACTCCATTTCCAGCCCAAGTGGCAAAGTGAGCCCTTTTTTCGACGCTTACACTTATAAAAAAGACTCCTTTATGTAACTTGAAATTTGAAACATTTTGTAACAGAGGTCAATAAGCTAAGTATGAAGTAAACCCAAAACTCTACATGGGCTTTTCATACTCTTCTCTTTATACTATATTCCTCTCCTCTTCTATAGATTTTTTGCTTCTTCCTTTTATTTTTACCACCACACTTCTGTTGCTCCAACATAAATAATGTAAATAGCTAGATTATTAACAATGAACCGAGGTTAAGTAAGAGTATAAATCATATACTAACCGTTCCAGCTGTTATTTTCCGAATAAACTCTATCCTATTAAAGCTGTCATTGTGCCCCATTTTGCCCCACTTCATTAATCGTGGCCTAGCAATGTGATTTGATGGTCTAGCCACTGTACTATGCTCAAACAACCATGCCTACAAAAGAATTACATTCATTTAGAGATACCAATAGTAAATTATTTTCTTCCACTAAACAGGAAACAATACACAACCATCAAGAAATTCTTGAGTCACATATACACACCATCACAGTAGCAAAACAACCAAATATTGTGCCTGAAAAGGACCTTTGACCATCATTTATAGGCATGCTCGTGTAACCAACAACACGATTAAGGCCATCTACGATGAATTGATGCACACATCGTGCCCATGAATATTCGGATATGTGTGCCAGATCATTGATGTAATTGGCCTACACAAGGCTCACACGGGCCCCCCTTGTGGAAACAAAATCAACCCAAATAGGTGCAAGAGAATCAACTTCACCACATCTTCAGTCGATTCATTCAATTTCTCATGCACTACACTAAGGAACTTCTCCTCTACTGTACTCAAGAGCGGTTGGGTGGAGGAATCACCGCTAAGTCCAAACAAATGATTAATGAACTCTGGAACCGACGAGTAGATGCCTGTGATCACGGAACATCCTTCTAACCTCAGTTCCAATATTAGCGCAATGTCCTGGTCGATAAATGGTACATACACACCACCTAAATTGAATGTACAGGTCTCTGGGTCCCACCGTTGTACCATCTTCACGATAAGCGCCTTATCAAAAGTGCTTGGTGGAATGCAAATTAATTGTCCAAAGGGGATGGCATTAAGAGCTTCATTGTGCTCCCTTCTTAACCCCAAGTTTGAAATAGGCTCATTGAAGCGTTTTGGTGAACATCTGGTGCAAACTCCCTTATTTGCCATTGCTTTCAAAATGTACCTTCAACAAAATGTAAGTATACAAAACATTTGTCATCAAATTACAAAAAAAAAAAAATAACAAAAATACATACAACATACTGTTACAAGGTTTGCAACGTGATTGCCAAAATGTATGATTTTATTAACACAAAAAATATAACTGTTAGAACAATATAAACGCCATTACACGACATTAGTCTGATTCATAACTTGGAAAACAGGAGAAATAATGCTTGCCATTGCTCAGGTTGTGGCAGAAGTACCAATGAGAAAGATGAAGGGAAATGCGGGATTTACAGATAAAAATAAAGATTAAAAAATGGAGATAATGACAGAGAATGAAGAAGGAAAGAGGGTTAGAATCTTACCTTGTCTTCCACTGCTTGAATGAACAGGTTCGGTCTTCGGATGTGACATGGAAAATAGTGAGTAAAACTAGATGTTCGGTCTTCTGATGTGGCAGCCCTCCGCTTGCAGAAACTCTGTGGTCTTCTTCAAACGAACACCGGTGAACGGAAGAAGTTAAGAAGGACGTTGGGAGGAGAGAGAAGATTAACTGTTTAACCGTAGTGGGATGTTAGGGGTATTCCTTCGTTTTTCTATAGAGGGTCGAGAGTCAAGTGGGTACCAGGGGTATTTTTATAATATGACGGGATGTTGGGGTGATGTGGGTGTGGAACAGTGGAGTTGATGGAAATTTGTATTTGCAAGGTATAAAAATTCGAAATTTCTAAAGTAGTATAGTGCTTTTGGAGGTATTTTTTTATGGAACGGGATTTGCTCCTCATTTGTATTTGCAGGGTATAAAAATTTGAAATTTCTAAAGTAGTACAATGCTTTTGGAGGTATTTTTTTATGGAATGGGATCTGCTCCTCACACAGGGCTTATCAAATGCACATCCACCGTGCATTGGGAACATCTCCCGTGAATAATAACTTATAAGTACGAGAAGTGTTCCCAATGCATGGTACGATATGCGTGTGAGGCGTGAGTGAGGCGCCCTGTGTAAAGAGCAGATTCGATATCCTTTTTTATTCCCTTGGTTGGGCGGTAAATTCCCCTATTTGTTATTTAACGTCTTCGCGCTTTGGTCCGTCTCCAGACTCCAGCGGGATCGACATTCAAACACTTGCTTCGAATGGACTGATATTTACCAAACACCGCCGAGATGTCACAGGGGTAGATTTGCAGTGGAAGAAACCCGTGCGGCGTCCAGACCAATGTAGGCCAGGACAAAGCCTTTTGTATGCTTAGGGCTAGGAGTTGCCCGATGAGATGGCTCCTCCAAGGTCAGTAGCACTGGATCATGACCTCAAGGCTCATGGTCGGGGCACTCTACTAGCTCTTGTTGGTCCATGGGAGGTGCCACTTACGTGCTAAAGGAGGATGGCCATGATGAGAGGCGACTTGGTGCCGATGTAGTGCCGTTGATGAGAGGCAGCTACTGGGCCGGAACACACCCGTGTGCTATGGGCAATGGGATAGCTCATTCAGTTTAGGCAAGAGACTGGCGTGGTGAAGGGTCATGCTTAAGCAAGGCCCACATGCCAAGCCTCCCTTGAGTGTCAGCGGCGCAGTGCTGGTCCATGCACTGTCCCCATGAGCATGTGTGCGCCCATGAGGAACCATGGTAGCCATGCTAGCCATTAACAAGGGCCGCCCCGCATGGGATGTTGGTCTAGGAGTGCCAAGGTTAGGCACCCAAGGAGGTCGACCACCCTTCCTCAAAGAGTACGTTAAGCTTTTGGAGGTCTGCCTGAAAATAACATCATTTTTCCCATAAACGCGAAAATGACAATGGTGTCCCTTAATGTAAGCCCGCCAAGCGTAGGCAAGGCTATGCCTGTGTCAGACGGTGACAGGCTCCCCCACTCAATCCATTGTCATCCTCAACAATAGCTCCTTCTGTGAATGAGCGTCTGTGTCCCGCCACATCCACGTGTGTGTCAGTTCCTGGGCTCGCCTAGCCAACCCAGGTCTCGCCTATGTTGGTGTCCATTTATGGGGACAGAACCATTTCACCATATCGACTTGCCTAGACTTCACCCCCTGTGTTGAGGTTACTCAAACTGCGCAATGGCTATGCCGTTGAAAGTGTGTGAGAAGGGCCCTCAAAGAAATTGGATGTGTGTGCTTCACGGAGGTCCGCCCCATGTATCATCTTTATCTCAAGGCTCGACCGTCTTCTTGGTAGCTTTTCGGTGGTGCTATCGAACGCGATGTGATAGGCCTACTCCTACTGCTGAGGTATGTCCTGGGTGTACCCTTTCACCATGCCGACCTGCAAACTTTACCTCGCTGTGTTCGTGTTACTCAAACCTAGCCATGGCTTATGCTCTTTTGGCCCTCGAAACTACACTTCACTTCACCGGTTCGGGCTACATCTTCGCTTCGAGGGGGCCCCAATGTGTTGCTGCCTCAAGGAGATCTGAGCGCAATGAACACGAGTGTGGCAACTTTTACCCATGATGTTGTCGAACATGCACTCACCTTGTGATGTATGTTGTTGCTGCCGCGAATGTTCCGCCTTGTTGTTGAACTGAGCATGTCCTCCGATGCATTGCCGGTGTAGGGCCGCCATGCTCCAACGACTAGTGTACCCACATTCCTATCATTCAAACATTGTGCCTTCAACTAAGGACCCGTTTTGTGCAAAACTGCCACTTCAGTGATATTCCTTGACCAATTGTCGACACAAACCAATTTCGGACTACTGTCCCTGCCTTAGTAGTGCCTCTGACAAGCTACGGAACAATGGCTTATCTGTCATGAAACCAAGATGTAGGTGCACCGCCCAACACCTCACCAAAATGAACAACAACTGATGTCCGTGAGGAAGCATGACACTCCCCCACTCAAATCGCCACAATATGCCTTCCATGTAATGGCTCATGCGTTTGCCCCCGCATGAGCACTGTGACCAATGCGTCTGCCCCTGCAAGGGCGTTGTTTTGGGGTCATTGGAATGGGGACACGATGAATGGTCTCTTGCCAGGCTTGATGTGAATGCTTGCTCGCTCGTGCCCAAGTGGAAGTGCCGAGGGACCGCACCCCACGATGTTGCTTGTTGAGATTACCGCTTCAACTAGCTTTGTGTGCATCTGCTCTGATACCAGCTACGACAACAGTTGGCTAGCTTGCTTTGATACCAACTGTCACGGGGGTAGATCTACAGCGGAAGAAACCCGTGCAACGTCAAGGCCAAGGTAGGCCAGTACAAGCCTTTTGTATGCTTAGGGCTAGGAGTTGTCCGATGAGATGGCTCCACCAAGGTCAGTAGCACTAGATCATGACCTCAAGGCTCATGGCCGGGGCACTCTACTGGCTCTTGCCGGTCCATGGGAGGCACTACTTACGTGCTAAAGGGGGATGGCCGTGATGAGAGGCGATTTGGCGCTGATGTGAAGGGACTCCTGTATGCCGATAATGCTGGACACATGTGCCGATGATGATAGGCAACTACTGGGTCGGAATACACCCATGTGCTATGGGCAACGGGATAGCTCATTCAGCTTTTGCAAGGGGCTGGCATGGTAAAGGGTCTTGCTTAAGCCAGGCCCGCATGCCAAGCCTCCCTTGAGTGTCGATGGTGCAGTGCCGGTCCATGCACTGTCCCTATGAGCTTGTGTTTTCTCAGAACCCTGGTAGCCATGATAATCATTAACCAGGGATGTTAGTTTAGGAGTGCCAAGGTTAGGCACCCAAGGAGGTCGACCACTCCTCCTCAAAGAGTACGTTAAGCTTTTGGAGGTCTGCCTGAAGATAAGATCACTTTTTCCAAAAATCTTACAAGCGAAAATGATAATAATGTTCCTTAACGTAAATCCACAGGCTAATACGGTGACAGAGCCGTAATTAAAGCCAAAGAGGAGTCGTATTTGCACGATCCAAACACCTCCGGCGGAAGTAAAAGAAACAGGAAAATAAAAAAAAAATAACGATGAAACAGTCTTCCATCGGCTTACAACTTTATATATACAATTTACATTTCTGTAACCATTATTAAACAGTCGTTTCCGTTCTCAGCTTCCGAAATCCGAACCCTCTTACTGCAGGAGCAAATCAGGAGCAAACCTCCTACTCACATAGGGAGAGAGAGAGAGAGAGGGGGGGGGGGGGCAGGTGCAAATGGCTGGGGCTACGCATCAGTTGCCGCCGGTCTCGAACGCTGGTGCGGTGTCAACTGCAATAGGCAATCCTGCTTCCGCATTGCATATTAACAAGTTGTTCGTTGCGACCGTGGCAGAACGCCTTTCCATGCAATTGAACGCACAGCGGTCCAACCCCCAGGAGTTATCTGGTCTCTGCATTACGATGGCTAGGTATGTTTCCTCTCTCTCAATTTCATTTGTTTTATTTTCAAATCTCTTTTAATTTTTTTGTTTTGTTTCTGTGTTTTCAGCTTGTTCCTATATTCCTTCTTTTTTTCCTGGTTTACTTTACACTGATTTTTCTGAACCCCGTCAAGGGATGGGGGTGCATGGTATTATTTACCTGGTCTGTAGATTCTGGAGTAGGTATTGAATCTGACTGTGATAACTATGAAGGTTAATTGCTGGTTTTGTTAGTGAAAGAAGGTTGTTCGCGTGCCGCAATTGACCAATATGTGTTATAAATAATTTAGATCTGTACTTCTTTGGATTCTGTATTTACTTGAACTTGCATAAGTCTACTTTGTCTTCACACTAACTGCTAAGCAAGTGTATTACTATAGAAAAATAAAAAAGCATACAATATAAGTGGATAAGGGAGACATTCCGTCACAGAAAATAGACCAACCGCGCCTGTACAAACTAAAAAAAAGCAAGAGAAACAAATCAAGACCTACAGGATATCTGACATCTGAAAAATATGATTCTGGTACAGCAAGAAAAAACAAGAAACTATCCTCCAACACGCCTGAGCCACAAACCTCAAGCTGGAAACCAAAAATCGAGTCAAAAGGAGCACATAGAATATGAAAGCAACCTATACCCTATATCATGGTTCTTGGTAATCCCTAGGCTGGCGTGGTGTGCCAAGGCAATATGAGAGTTCAGAAAAGGGTAATCTCAATGGAGGTATCTCTGTCTGAATTTCTTTTGGTAAAATCTCTTATTTGGCTTTGAACTTCTCTTCATCCATTTATGCTAACTTGAGCTGAATAAGATTCATTTATGAATCAAGGATGGGATGATAATCCATTTGAAGGTATGGTGGTCCATTGACTATTGTCAGGTCAAGTTCTTAAGTGTTTGGTTGTGTAAGTCTAATTCTGAATAATCCACTCCAAAATTCTCCAAAGAAGCTGCATGTGAAAACCAAATACTCTATGCTGTGACCATCATAGGTGCAAAAAAATATAGCTGTGACCATCATATTTTTACTAATATGAGGTAATATAGAATTATACAACCAACTCATTACCATGTACTTCTCTTGCTCTCGCCGAGAAGTTTGTATCAGGCTTCTTCTCTCCAGTAATAAATATATCCTAGTTTCCGATGTGCACCAATGGTCATTTTGGATGATTGTACCCATTCTAGATAGTTGTACCATCCAATTTAACTGTAGCATTAATTTCAGATCCCAAAGGATCTCTGGAACCTCCCACACCCAAACCTAGGTCACTGGTTGATTTCAGTTCAACACCACTGCCCTCCATATTGTCTCAAACAACTAAAAGTAACAGTAAAGAGCAAAGAAATATCTCATGAATCAGATTGATCCCACTTAGATGGTCAAAAAATTCTTTCGGAAACGAAAAAAAAATAAAACACTTACCCGGAGAGAATTCTTTCCTGGGAACAGAAATAAATAGGAGAAGAGGCTGTTGATCTCACCAAAAGCTAAAGCAGACCAGAAACAGAATCACCCCTTATATGAAGCCCCAACAAGCCAAGAAAACCTTGAGCGCCCAACTCTAGGTCAAAAAACAAAGAGTCCACTCTGACTAGGACTCTTCTTCTTACTCCAGTTCTTCTTGATTTTGATGCCAAATCACAAATCACCATCCTCATGACTGAATCCCATAAAAAATCCAAGATCTAACCCTTCCTTGATCATTTGATCAGCCCTCTTACATCTCCATGCAGTTGACTGATCTAGGGCCGCATGAAAAACTCTAACCAAGGTCTAAAAGGTGCTTTGATACCAAGTAGAAAACAGAAAAATGGAAAACAATAAAGAAAGATGAGAAAGAAGAAAGGGTGGATTGAACAGTAAATCCTCAACAGTTTTCCCTAGTGGTTGATGTATTGAGTTGTCTAATATCTACAATGGGTAGGCTGGATGTCTAACATCTATAATTGGCTCTTCAGAGTAGGAGTAATCATTTCCAGCTTGGCCTAACCAAGCCCAAAAAATTTTCAGGCTTGGGGCTAGGTTTTGTGTCAAAGTTGACATGTGTACCTGTGCATACCTTATTCTCTTAGGTTAACTATTCTTATATAAATAAATGTAAAACCTTCATTCACATAATTAGTTGATGCAGGAGTAATGATATAAAAGGTGCACAGGCGATGTGTATTTCAGGGCCTGTGCCTCACCTAGGCCCAAGCACAGCCCCTTTACAAAGGTGCATGCCTAGCACAACCCCCTTTTTTGCTAATATTGTTCATTCATTCTTATTAATATAAGATGGTTTTAAGAGGTGGGGAATTATAATTACAATTATAAAACCAGTTTCATGATTTTGTCCCAATTAAAAATTGAGTTGGTTCTTGTACTTGTCTATCCCGAACCGATGCAGACTTGGAACTGATTATTTTCTTATACTTTTTATCATATTTTATGTTTGAAATGGTAAATTTGATAGGTAATAAATAAGGTTATTAATAAAAGTGTTTACTATATTAACATATAAATAACTTAGTAATTTTATCATTTTTATTAAGGTTATATTATCAAAATTTAAATTTTAAATTATTATTTAAATAAACAAATATAATTTTCAGATAATCAGGTTTAGACCCAATAGACCCGACTATTAACTGGGACAGTTTTGGATCTGTTGTTTTGTCCTGATTAATAATTGGTTGGGACTGGTTCTACCTAGACCTGACCTAGACCCGACCCATTGACAGTCCTACGCTTGACCCATCCTGGAACATCTTCCTCATCTGGTTCAGACTTAACGAAATGGCCAGCTAAGCATCTTTCTAGCCATCTCACTCTTTCAAAAACCCCTTCACTCAATTTGATGAAGACTTCCTTCATTGCAGTTTACCCTCAAAAATATAATCCACCTTAACGTTCAAGTTGTTCCCAAGGATTTGTGAGTGTTGGGTGGCCATGCATTTTAATGTCTTAGGCCCAATGATCAGCCTGAACCCGCACAATATTTTTATACATATTCAAATATGATATCATAGTCCCAAAGCCTAGTATAGGCCCTACACTTATGTTTCAGGCCTGGGGTCTAGGCTGGGCCAGGCTCGGTTTTAACCCTTATCATAGGTGCTAAGCCTAGCCCGACCTGGGCTATGATTACCCCTACTTGAGAGGGTAATATTTTGTCAAGATACAGGGAAGGATGGGATATTTAGTTTTTTGTCTTCGAAAAATCTTAGGATCAATATGGAAAAGGGTTGTTTGATGGATTTGAATTTGCAAGGTAGTGTCATACAGAAGTTAGCTAGTGTCCTGGTGTGTACAATGTCATAGAGTTTAGGCTTATCTCTAGGGTGTAATCTAAGATCTCTCTCATTTTGGGGATCCATATTCTTAAGAGTTTGGCCTCTTGGGAAAGGAGTTACATTACATTTGGAGGCAAAACGACTTGTCTTCTAAAACCAGAATATGATAGGTTGCACTCCATATTAAGAAGAGAAGAGGAGAGAAGAGTTAAGGAGTGATTCAAATGGGGGAGAAGTTTATCAATTGGTTAGCTGAATTGGATGGTGGCCCCTGGGCCTTAGCTCATTACTTGACTGAAGCAAGAGACATCCTTTCCTCTTTGAATGAACAATCGGGCTAGATCCCTAGGGAGATAAACACTGTAGCTGATGGCCTAGCAAAGGCTAGTGTTCGCAGGGATTATCTTTTTAGTGATAGTTCTCTTCTTGTATAACTCTTAGAGTTTTCAGCTCTTTTTATACATCTTCTCATGTACTCTTGTTTCTCTTGAATAAAGCTACCTTTTCTCAAAAAAGGGAGAGAAGTTGGTTTCCCTCACCCAGTCAATCACCATAAATAGAAGTCTTTTATTACATAAAAGAACAATTTGTCCCTGTATAAGGTGGGGCAGGTTGTACAAGAATAAAACAGAAATAAAGGAAAAAACAGAAAGAACCCTGTTTATTCACCACTTAACATCCTCAATCAAGTCAACCTTTCTAATTACCCTGTCTTTTTCTTTTCTATGGGAACCGGGAGATACAAGGAAGGATCACCTCGTAAATTGGAATAGAAGGGAAAATGGAAGTGGAATCTTAGTCAGCATATTAAAGAAGTTATCATTAAAGAACAATGGGTGAAGTTTTGATGTCCCTGTTTTGTTCATGGAATGATAGAAGCATGATTAATTATACATTTGTTACAATTAAGTATTTATTTGGCTTATAAGAAATTTTATACATATCTTACAAAGATCTACCTTAAAAGGTTGTTGCTTGCATAATTGTTGCATACATTTACATACATGGTGTTTTACCTAATGCTTTATATGTTCTCCCTCTTATTTGGCTTTTTTGTGTGGTGAAAATCTCAACTTTGTTTGCTTATAAAGTAATTTCTTCAGGCCTATATTATTTACTCCGAGTAACATGTTATTTAAATTGTTTACATTTCTGCTTCATATTTCCTTGCTATGTTTGACAAGATTTGCTTTGACAAATACAGAGGTATTGATTTAGCAGTTGCATGGAATCAGGTTCCAGCTAGAGTTGAAGAGTTGCCTCCAATATGTAGAAAGGTAATAGACTTGTACATTTCTCATCTCCATTCCTAGTGGCAGATGACCTTGTAGTTTGGTGTTTTGGCTTTGGGTTGAAATTTATTGTCCCAATACAAGACATGGAAATCTGGAAATAATCGATTTGGCTACAGTTTTATTTGCAAAAGAGAAACATAAAAATCATAATGCAAAAAATTGCAAATTTCCAGTTGTATGAAGTTCTTAACAATCTTTTGCATTATTGCATTGCCACCTGGAATGGTAGAAGCGATGTTTTGAAAACCAGACTGGGCATATGACCTATAAGGCTGGCTGTTCTTGGTTCAATGGTTGAACTGCAGTTTGACTGCATTCTCAATGACTTCATCTGAGATAGTAAGGTACTCCATTATTGTTTCATGTGCTACATCATGTTTTAGCAATCTCATCTTGGTCCGTGATCTCATTTTCCCCACCACTAAAGAAGTAATCATGCTCTTCCTTCTCCTTCCATTTGTAATGGCATGGAAAAATTTTGTATTTCCATCACCTTCTTTGATCCATCTCTCTCTTAACTTTTGCTTCCAGCATATCTCCTCTCTCAATAAGGTCTCCCCTAGTTCTTTCTTCAAGTTCCATATCAGCTCATTTTCACCTTCATCTAGAGTTCCTTCTACCTCTTTGCTATCTATTGCCTCAATCTAAGAAATCAAATCAACTTTCTTCTCCTCCAATCTCCCAAAATTTTCCCTATTCCACTCTTTGATCTCCTTTTTCAACAATTGAAGCTTCTTTAGGAACTTTTATCCTTCCAACATTGCAGGTGCGGCCATACTATTCCACCAAACATTGACTTTCTCTTTAAAATCCGGGTGAGTGAGCCACATATTTTCAAATTTGAATGGAGTTGGGCCACCATCACTGATTCTCTCAAACAAACAGATGGGCCAATGGTCTGAGGTGATTCTTGGTAAATTTCTCCCAACTAACCCTGGCCAATGCTCTTCCCAGTTAGGTGAAACTAAAAACGTATCAAGCTTGGATAGGATAGGGGATGTTTGAAGGTTTGGCCAAGTATAACAGGATTGCCCTAGAGGAATATCTCTTAGCTCAAAAGCTTCAATAAAGGAGTTGAACTTTCTCATACTCAATTTAGTTCTTTGCCTACCCCCGGTTGTCTCAATCACAAACCTTGCTACATTGAAATCTCCCCCTAAACACCAAGGTCCACCCCAGAGTCCCCTAATATCCCCAAGCTCCTCCCATAATTTCTTCCTTTCTTTATATGAATTTGGCTCATAGACATTCGTGAGAACCCATTCAAAACTGTCATGCACACCCTTTAGCTTAATAGAAATTGAGAATCGGCCTACCAATTCTTCCAAACATTGGACTACTTCTCTCCACATTGTTACAATGCCCCCCGATGCACCCCAAGAGGGAGTGAAGCTCCAATTAATATTCCTCTCTCCCCACAAGCTTCTTATCCACTTCTTGTCTTTTTGAATTTTGGATTCTTGAATTAGAACAAAATCCGGTCTCTCCTTTCTCAATACCTGTTTGACTACTCTTTTTGTGGCTCTTCCTAATCACCTTACATTCCAACTAATAATCTTCATGATCACATAAAATACTGGCCCCAACCCTCATCTAGCCTATAGACCTCCTCTCCTCCCTCCCCTAGCACTGAACTCCTTATCCCCTTGCACATCACTAATGAGTTTTTCAACTTCATTTAGCTTCCTTCTCCTCTTGCCCCATTTTTCTTTACTTACCTTCTTTTGAGATTCCTTTTCTTTAATTTTTTTCCAACTTTCAACCCCATTTTATCAGCCAAAACCACCACTGGGTCCTTTGCACTCTAATCTTCTTGGCTTCTTTTACTATCTCCCGCCTCCTTCTTTTATTCCTTCCCCTTAACTAAGACCCTCCCAACCTCCTCATCACTCTCACCTTCTTGGGATTGAATCCTTTTAGTGGTTTCTTTTTCCCCATCTATACCCATCCCCCTATCAGTCCCTGCTCCTTCCTTAAACTTCTGCCTCCTTTCACCCCTAGCCTCAGCCACACCCACCCCTTCTTCCTTTCCCATTATCTCTCTCTCTCTTGCACCAACTACATCTCCTAATCCCCTACTCATCTCTCCTTCTTCTGGCATATTCATGGGCAAATCGTAGCCTTGGATGGGATCTGATGAAACTGTAGGACCAACAAAACACATATTAGCATAAAAAACTAAACCAGCAGAGTTACCAAAAGGTTGAGAAGAAAGTATGATGTGCGTTTTAGTAACACAGGAGTTTCAGTGACCTTTTCCATTTGGTGCCTCTCCAAACCCCCATCTTCAGTTCTAACTAGTTGGGAAGGCTTCGGATGAGTATTTGACTTGGCCATCTTAGTACTTGTACCCCCACCCAGAAGATCCTATGTAACCTCCTGGATCCCCTGCCAAAACACCAACTTATCATCTTGCTCCTGTCTCTCGCCTGGAATGAGTTCCTTACCCTCTTGGATACCTCTATTCCCCTCCTGATAAAATAAAGATCCTTCAAACCACTAACCGGTGTCAGTCGCAAATCACCATCTCTGTTCGTACTTGGGTGAAATACATCTCCATCTTGTGATCTCCTCTTATTGATTGCGGCCTCCTTTTCATCAAAAAGGGAAACAATGTGAAGGTCATCCCCACTCTCCACGCTGACCTGAACAGTGTCTGCGTAACTTCTGCTGCTAGAATCATCTTCAGAAGAGAAACCGTTGTCTGAGTCTTCACAATTGATCCATTGATCCTCTACATCATCGTCCTTCCAGTCCGCCTTAGTCCTTTCATAGCGAGGGTTAGGCCTATTGCACCTAGCCCACTGCAACTGCAAAGACTTCGAACCAGTTCGACTGTCTTGGGTCGATGGGGACGATGATAGATCATGAGTACCATCCCCCATCGACTTACTAAAGCCCACACATGTGCCCTTTAAGTCATCACATGGGAGAGAATTAAAGACTGGTTCAACCCAGGAGCAGCATGTGGCCCATTCTTTTTAAACCTGTTTTTTAAGACTTCCACAAAAGACGGTTTGTTCTTCGGGCAGACTGACTGGTGAAACTCAAAAATATGTGAAGAACCCCTTTTTAATGGCAAATTGGAGCCAAACAGATTAAAGTTTGACGGTCCACCTTCTAAAACAGAACCGACATTAGCACCGCTGTTCTTCCATAATTTCTTGTCCACCTGGCAGTCTTCTGGACACATCACCGTCGTCTCCTACCTCTTTACCTTCCTCCCACAGCAACGTTTCAACTTCCATCACTAACCAGACTCTCCGCCACCGGCCCACCGCCCGCCGGAGAAGATCTCGACTGATCTTGGAACCCGCTGCGGGTTAGAGCCCTTTACCTTGATCTTTGCGGCTTGAAGAGAGGACAGATCCACTGCTATAAGCAACCCTCCACAGAGTACTGCCACTTGGGAGAAAATCTCCTGCTTCCATAGATTGAATGGAAGCCCAATCAGTTTTATTTGAATAGCTTCCACTTCCTCCAACACGAACTCATTGCAGGAAGGGTTCCAGTTCTGCAACAAGGCCCAACCTTCCCTTGTCTGTATTTTTTCCGTGACCTCAAGAGAGCGACCAAGATCCAAAATGGCTGCCTTCTTCTCAAATGGAATCAGGAATGCTTGTTCTATCTCCGGAAGCGTCTTCATGACATCAACTAGAACTCCATTCCAGTCTACCACTTCCTCTATGAATCTTATCACCTTTCTCTTTTCTCAGTCTTTCAAAGATCCTTCTAATACCAGCTTTGGGCACACAACTGCTCCACCAACACCTTTGATCTTTTCTTTCTCCTCTTCTCCAACCTGTGAGATTGCAAGGCTCTTATCTGCTACATATCTTGTGCTGACATTTCTGGGACTTGTGTAGGGATGCTTGTTTTTTTTTCCAATCCCCACCTCCTTTGCTCAAAATCATCTAGAGCTCCTGCAACCATAATCCAACCTTGCTTCTTTTTTGCTTCTGGTATACAAATCGCTTGCTTCTTTCCATTTCCAAAAGCTTCAGTTAGCTGAATGTAGGTACCCCTGTTATTGTTTTTATTCTCCGCCAAGAATCTTTTCCTACCACACACCAACTCTCCTTTCCATCCGGGCTCAGCGATGGCAAGTATTGTTCCATCAAGGAAGCCCTTGAACCAGCAAATCGCCTCCCTCCCTAAAACTACTACAGATCTCTTATCTTCTCTGATTTTAATCCCTGAGCCTCTACTGATTTCTTCCAGAAGAAATATTTTCTTTTCCACAACTGTTATCTTCCTCCACTTTGTCGCCGGCAGGAATCTTTCCTTTGTCGTTATCTCAACTATGCTAACATATCAGATTGCTGCTCTCACAGGTCTTTCCTTTGTCGTCACTATCCAAGAGAAACATTTTAATTCCCTTATTCTACTTGGGCCTAAATATGTATCAAAAGTTGCTAGTTTAGCTTGATTTTGGTCTCATTAGAAAGATTTTTTTAGTTTCCTGCCCAGAAAGCCCAAGATCACACCTTTCTTTTTTATTTTGTTTTTTTTGTTGGTAAAAGGTAGAGTTTTGCTGCAGAAAGATATAAATTATGAACAATTATAAAAAAAAAGATATAAATTATGAACACCAGCTTCCATGTACAAGAAGCCCCTGTTCAACAGGTTTGTCCAAAAAAATCACCGGATCTAAATATTGAAGATTATCAAAACAACATGCAATTAATAAAAGTTGTGGTAAAGGTCCCCAACAGGAGCTTGACGGCTAGTCAACATCTTAGCAAGCCAACATCAATAGCCAACTGCCATGTTTGAGAGAGTATATTCTGATGTACAGTTGTTTTGAAAGATGTACAAATTCCTTCCATTCTATAGGACCCAGGTTGTGGCTCCAGGTATAGGTTATACAAAAACCACACTTAGACATGAATTGAGCATGTTATAGAAGATTCATTGGACAGCTCATGCAAAGGCCTTGGCAACCATTATGTTAATGGCGACCTGGTACAAAACACTTAGAGATTTAGACATTTAGTTAGAGATGCAAAGGTTTTGGCTACCACTCTGAACTGTTTGTTCAACCGGATTTCAACATTCAAGATCTGCTAGAAGCCTTGCTTTGTTTGTATGTGGAGGTGTGGAACAGGCAGACTTGTTTTAGGGGGCCCCTGACCCAGGGTGAAGCTAAGTACGGGATTATAATCATTCAACCAGTTTATTACTGATCAAAGAAAAAAAAGCACCCAAGCAGTTCATTTTCTTCAGCTTCTAGCTATTCTGTATCTCTCATGTCTCGTCAATCCTAATTTGGACTCAGGTTATTCATATTTTTAATGAAATTAACTTGCTGTTTTTTTTTTAAATTATAGCAGTAAAATGTTATGAATAAATAATTTTTTATGTAGATCAATGTTTAAAAACTCAATGATATTAGGTTGGAAGACAGCCACCTGACCTGACTTCTAATTTACATTACTAAAAAGGGTCATTACCCATCTTGGTTCCAGCTATCTGGGGTCTTGGGGGGAGGGGTAGATGGATACAGTCCTAAACTTTTTTTCATCTATTTTACATTATAAGTAACACAAACAGGTGTGTTAGTGTCGACATAGGGGTAGTTTTGTCAATTTGTTTATGTTTGGTGTGAGGTGTCACGTTTAAGTTAAGTGATGTGTCCCATACTTAAGTAGGGGCACAACAGACCTTTTGGTTTTCATTGGAAAAGTATAAATACAATCTGGACGACTAGGGAGAATAGAACTCTCTCTCTAGTTCGAACCAGTTTTTCCTTCTCTTTTCTCTTCTCTTCTTCTTCTCTCTCTATCCTTTTTTAGTTTTCTGCTACTGTTGTTTCTTACTGAATTTTAGTGCAGGTCTGAACTTTATCATGGTATGAGAGCAACTGTGACAAATTCAGATCTGCCCAGAATTCTCTTTACTGCCATTCAGCCTAGGGTTTTCCAGATTTTTGCATCATCAGTTGGAGATAAGGAAAAGGGCTGAAAAGGAGTGATCGACCTTTCCCTTTGGAGGTTTTTATGCCTTCAGTTGGTGGTTTAGTGGGTGTTTGTGGTGGTTTGTAGGGAACCCTTTAATTGATGGTACGAAGAGGGTTGTTTCGGGTGGTGCAGGTGCAAGTTGTTTCTTTGTTGATTGAATAGGTGGATTGTATGGGTGTTTCAGTGTGAATCGAGTGGTTGGTGAGTTGCTATGTGAAGGGATGGGATATCCATCACATGGACGCCCAAGTCTTGCGGAATGGACTGGGCGAGTTTCAAAAAAAATTTCTTCCATCTTTGCAAGGAATCGAATTCCCTATTTTAGAAAACATATTTTCAAGGATCAATCTTGAACCATGAACCAAACCAGATCTGAACCAAAAGGAGTAGGAGGGAGGATGTACCTGATACGGAGAA
>NW_010729407.1:191902-217487 GCF_000365185.1 Nelumbo nucifera
TGCTGTGATGTGGATTGGATAAACCTCTCATATTCATCACGGGGAACACTCACCATCTCCTTCACGGGACTATCTGTGGGTGTAGGAGGTATCTGATTAGATGAACGATTCTCCTTTCTAAAGCTGGAATTGGTGTCACTAGTCATAGCATGATTGGCCCAGGTTAAGGGTGGACCATGTAGATCATAACAATAGTTAATGGTATGTCCATCCATACCACAATGAGTGCACCTCCTTGGGTTTGAGCCACGTCCTCTACCACGGGCTCCCCCTGAATCTTTGCCCCCAGTACGACCACCACCACGATTATAAGTAGGCCCACCATTGCCACTTCGGCCATACACCGGACCACTACCACCACGGCCAGACTGAGCTCCCCGAGCTCCACCTCTAGCACCACAGCCTCTCGACACAGCAAAGGTAGATCTGTCTGAGATATTAGAGTTCTCAGTAGATCCGATAGAAGTCCTCCGGAGTCGAGCAAATACCTCTTCTAAAGARGGGAGAGCTGATCCTCCTAGTATCTGAGCTCGTACTGGTTCATATTCAGATTTCAGTTCCACCAAAAATCGAGTCACATCAAGCTGTTCTCTCTGTTGTTGCTGAATTTTGACATCAGAAGTGAGAGGGTGATAGACATTCAACTCATTACGTATGTTTCTCATACTGGCACAGTACTCCTCAAGACTATGATTACCTGTTGCAGATTAAAGTACTCCCGATACAACTGATACACTCTGGTTGTATTGTCCTGACCCGAATACAATTTCTTTGCATGGTCCCACACATCTTTGGCAGTGTCAAGAAACATGAAATTTACATTAATCCTGTGTTCCATACTATTCCATAACCATGTGATGATCTGAGCATCCTCTTGCTCCCAGTCTTCATACTCGTGAGAATCAGTGGAGGGTTTCTCCTCTCTTATGTGTTTTACYTTCTTCTTTGCCTTCAGAAAGACTTCGACGGAWTTAGCCCAAGGCACATAATTCTCTCCATTTAGTTTAATGGAGGTCATCTGAACATTCAGGTAGTCTGTAGGCACCATCACATTAGATTTACAATCACTGTTATCTCCCATTCTGTTATCATCGATTCTGCACACTTGCTGAATTCTATTGTCACTGAATTCTGCACACTGCACACGACTAGATCACACTCGTCACACTGATTTCAGCACTTGTTGTTGCTGAAAATTGTACTCTTTACACCACAAACCCTACTCCTACGGCTACCTTATCACTGAAGGAACAACCACACGAGCAGAAAATCAGTCCACACAAGACAGCCANGGAACAACCACACGAGCAGAAAATCAGTCCACACAAGACAGCCACTGCACCACACAGATCGATCATCTTCTCTTCATCGATTAGGGGAGGGCTTCTTAGAAACCACAACAACCGACCACACAAGACACGACTGGAGGCATAGAAACCTCCAAGGGGAGAGGGCGATCACTCCTTTTCAGCCCTTTCCCTTATCTCCAGTTGAATCCAGGAAAATCAAGAGAAACCCTAGATTGGGTGCGCAGAGAATAGAAATCTAGGCAGACAGAAATCTTGGCAGATTCGAGTTGCTCTGATACCATGTTATGATTCGGCCTGCCTTGGAGTTCTATTTGTCTGAGATCAGTCACGTAGAGAGATGCAGAAAGGTGGAAGAAAGAGAGAGAGAAAAGTAGAAAGTCTGGTTCGAACTGGAAGTCAAAAAACCTAACTCCCATTCGACCAGATATGTGCTTTTATTATTAAAATAAATGGAAAAGACATATGTGCCCTTATTTAAGTAAGGAGCATTAGTTCTAACATAATATTACAGATCAGCAACCTTAATATAAGTATAAAGACAGAAATACCCCTTACGCTAACAGTGGTGCTGAGAATGAAGAGTATCAACAACTGTTGTTGCTGAAAACCATCACTGTAGGTGTTTCCACTAGTGTGTAGTGTGGTGAGAAGTGGCTGTAGGTGAGAAGTGAATTAGAAGTGTGATATACAGGTGAAAAAAAAGGAGGAAGAAAAAAAAAATCAGATATGGGAGACAATAGTAAATGCAAATCTAGTGTCATGGTTACCACTGATTACCTGAATGTTCAGATGACCTCTATCAATATGAATGGGGAAAATTATGTGCCTTGGGCGAAATGTATAGAGGTTTTCCTTAGGGCCAAGAAGAAAGGGAAGCATGTAAGAGAAG
Source organism: Nelumbo nucifera (assembly GCF_000365185.1). Next base: position 194,102 of record NW_010729407.1, read on the forward strand.
AAAAACCTCCCGCTGATTCTTAGGAGTATAGTGATTGGGAACAAGATGATGCACAGATTATGACCTGGTTGTGGAATAGTATGAAACCCAAGATCAACGTGAATTTTATGTTCTTAGATACACCGAAAGAGATTTGGGACTATGCCAAGAAGCTGTACTCGGGACAAGACAACACTACTAGAGTGTACCAGCTTTATTAGGAGTACTTTAATCTGCAACAAGGTAGACAAAGTCTTGAGGAATACTATGCTAGCATGAGGAACTTTCATAATGAGTTGAATGTGTACCATCCCCTCACTTCCGATGTTAAGATTTAGCAACAACAGAGCGAACAACTAGATGTAACCGGATTTTTAGTAGGCTGAAACCTGAGTATGAACCAGTGAGAGCACAAAAACTAGGTGGGACAACTCTTCCCTCTCTAGAAGAGGTGTTTGCCAAACTTCGAAGGATTTTTGTTGGACCTATAGAGACTTCTAATATCTCTGATAGGTCTGCCTTTGTAGTGACGAGAGGGGGAGGTCGTGGAGTTAGAGGTGGAGCTCGGGGAGTTCAGCCTGGTCGTAGTGGTGGCAGTGGACCCATGTTTGGTCGTAGTGGTGGTGGTGGACCCATGTATAGTCGTGGTGGTGGAAGAATTGGAGGTTGAGATTCAGGGGAGTTCGTGGTAGAGGATGTTGTAATGGTCCGAGGAGGTGTACACATTGTGGTATGGAGGGCACACCTTCAACTTGGGCAAATCATGCAGTGGCTAGTGATAGTAGTTTCAGACAGGAGAGTCAACAAGCTGATCAGATGCCTTCTACATCTACGGATGTTTCTGGGAAGGAGATGATGAGTGCCCCATGTGATGAGTATGAGCGGTTCTGTATTTGATAGAAGGTCCACTATAGGTTATTGTACCTTTCTTAGGGGTAATTTGGTGACATTGAAGAGTAAGAAACAAACAATGGTGGCAAGAAGTAGTGTAGAAGCTGAATACAAAGCCATGGCACATACAACTTGTGAGCTAGTGTGGTTGAGAAATCTTCTATAGGAGATGGGGTACTCAATTGACACTCCAATGAAGCTTTATTGTGACAACAAGCTGCAGTCCACATCTCTTTTATTCCAGTTTTTCATGAGAGAACAAAACATATAGAAGTTGACTGTCACTTTGTGAGGGAGAAGGTGCTAAGCGGAGTGATAGCCACTGCATATGTTAACACAGGAAATCAATGGGCAAACTTGTTCACCAAAGGATTGAGTCGGGGAAGAGTGGATTACATATGTAACAAGATGGGTCTATATGATATATACTCACAAGTTTGAGGGGGAGTGTTAGTGTCAATTGTATAGGGGTAGTTCGAACCGACCAGGGAGAATATAACTCTCTCTAGTTCGAACTAGTTTTTCCTTCTCTTTTCTCTTTTCTTCTCTTCTCTTCTTCTTTCTTTATCCTTTTTTAGTTTTTTGCTACTGTTATTTCTTACTGAATTCTAGTGCAGGTTTGAACTTTATCAAGGTGGAAAGGAAAGATTCAAGATGGTGGAAAGAATCTAAAAATGGCCTATTCTTAGCCAAATTCAGGTTCAAAAGGCATTTGGGGAAACTCTATCCCCCAAGGGTGGAATCTTTTGTTGTCTAGTTGCATTGGGTGGCATATTGACATGAAACCATCTTCAAGATAGAGGTTTCTTCTTTAGTCTCTTCAAGGCTGGTGGGTGGTCTCCCAATTTTGTGGAGGATATTTTCTCCAAGTGACCAAAGATATTAGGAAATGTCAAGGCAAAGATTGCCTGGAGTTGCATTTCCTTTGCAGTTTGCTAGGAATTATGGAAAGAAAGAAATAGAAGAATATTTGATGAGAAGGCTCGCTTAATGGAGCATATCACACTTCTATGTGGCAAAAGAATTATGGATTGGATGCTCATTCTCCCAGAGTTCGAAGGAATCACAAAGGAAGACATTGGTTCAAGATTTTGGAACACTCTGGTGCCTTTGTTTGGCTTATGGTTTTTTTCCCTTTCTTCTTCTCAATGTATCTTTCTTTTTTGCTCTGCCCTCCTTTGTAGTTTTGCTTTCCAGTGATATCTCATCACTATCAGATGTACATTTTTCTTCTATTAATAAATTTTCTTTTTTGTTACTTCAAAAAAAATGCAATCAATATAAACCAGTCTGTAGGCCACTTACCACTAGCCCTCATTTCCAAGGAAGAGATTGAAGATATTATTGGTGATCAAATTGTTTCAACACAACATAGGGGATGTTGCAAGTTTCTTTTGAAATGGAAAGGTCGTCTTTACTCTTATTGCAATTGCATCATTGCCAATGAGTTCCAACGCCTAAAATGCGATATGTATGAGAGGTATCTTTCCTTTTAACCAATAGAGCTAAGTTTTTCCAAGCCGGGGAGAGATGATGGAGATCAACTTAAGGCATATCAAAAGAGAACCAAAGCTGCTCCTATGCTTATTTGGCATCATTATGATCACATGGGACCACGTGGGAACTCAGTTAGCAATGGATCAACTTGGGAAAATCTTAGTCTTCAATTCACCTTAAGATGCTCTTTGTGTGGTTGAGTTTGCTGTTGGATAGGACTTATTTGAGTTTCTTACATTTTAGGACAGCAAGGGTATTTTTGTAATTTTGCATGTTTAGGGGGGGCGTGTCGTTAACCACTTCGGAACACTAGTTTTAATATTTATAATTTCTTTTTCCGATTCTCAAACAATTTCAAACGCAGTAAATGGTGAGAACGGGTTGTATCCACAGGGAAGCGAGGGAAAAATCGTTATTTACTTAAATCCGGGAAAGAGAACACAATTGAGAGTTGCAGAAACACAAAATTTAATTAATTAAACTGAAATTCATTAAAATAAAATTCGAATAGTGCTGGAAGTGAAAAGTGCAGAAAAATAAATAAATAAATAACAGAAATAAATAAATAAAAGGAACGAAATAAAAAGTCTGTAATCCGATCAGAGGTAGCAGTCTTCGGATCTCTCCTTTGACCCTTGAACTTCTCGAGCTAGGCCTTCCATCTTACCTGGCCGAGTTCCAGATCTACAGAAAAGAAAACAAAAATCAAACTGAATGAAAGTAAATTGCAGAAAGGAAAAAATGGAACTGGAAATGAAAGAACAAAAATTAAATCTAAGACTAATGGTTGGGATCCGAATCCAGAGGTGGCAGTAGTGGCATAGGCGAACTACAAGCAGGAACCCCTTCTCTTGCCTGGGCGTCCTCCTCTTCCTCTACCCTTGAACTTCTCAAGATTAGCCTTCCGTCTTACCTGGGGGCAGAATCCAACCCCTTCTCAAGAGCCCTTGAGTCCTTTTTATAGAGAAGGATGGACACAACTGGGATTAGAGAGAAAGAGGGGGGTGGCAGATGGGTTTTAGCAAAGATATGGGCGTCCTAGGGTTTCTAATGAAGGGTTAGGATGGTTCTGGGTTGATCCTAAGGCTGAGAAAAGAATGAGAGGGCGCCCAATTTTATGTAGGGCTGAGATTTGGGTGCCCAGAAATGGAGGGTGGAGATTAAGGCGCCTAGGGTTGAAAGGTGGAGATTAAAAGGAGTGGGTGGTGCCCTAGAGTGGATGGCTGAGATAGAAATCAGAATGGAGGGCTGAGATCTAATGACTAGGGGCTGAATAGTGAGGATTAGAAATTAGGTGGCACCCTAGTGTTAAAAAGCTAAAAAGAGAGTGCCCTAAAATGAATGGTGGAGATTAGAAGGGATGGAAGGTGGAGATTGAGCAGCTAGGGGCGGCTAGGGTTTGCTAAAGATGAAAAGAATGAGCTAGAAGGCGCCCTTGGGTTTGCTAATGAGAGGGGAGCATGCTAATACAGTAGGAGGGGTGCCATTCTGGGTTTAGCAGATAGGAGGTGCCCTCCTGTTCTCAGTTTTTCACAAGAACACTCCTTCTCTCAGCTGGACTTCATACCAGCTTCCCAAAAACTGCATTTCAGCCATGTAACTTCCCTAGTTTTCCACAAAAGTTGCACAGAGACCCTTAGAGGTCACAACATTGAATTTAACTGGAAAAAGGGCACACTTTGACTATTCTAAGGCCGAAAATACCCTTGAAATAATGCCTTTAAGGCATCAAAATACTAGGTTATCACACCCCCTAACTTAACCATTGCTAGTCCCTTAGCAATGTAGCCTTAAAATCACACCCCCTAACTTAACCATTGCTAGTCCCTATGCCTGTGTCAGACGGTGACAGGCTCCCCCACTCAATCCATTGTCATCCTCAACAATAGCGCTAAGTTTAACGTCTTCAGCCAGTCACATTCATTCACTTCTTCCATCCAGACTCTTAGACTCACTTTATTCTTCATACAAACAGGGCCCAGACTGGGCTAACCAAGGGGTAGACAAGTCATCCAAAAGATCGTCCACTATATCCACATTGCACTCATCTTCCCCTAGGTTTGGACACTTAGAGGCACTAAAAACATTTAATTGGACCTTCCGCTCCCCAAATGAAATGTCCATTTCTCCCGATTTTACAGTTAATGTTTGCATTGGCCGTTGCTAGAAATGACCATCCTAGAATTATCGGATTATGGTTCAGTTTTTCGGTTGGGGTCATGTCTAGGACAACAAAGTCTAAAGGGAAATAACAATTCTCTATCCTGACAATGATGTCCTTGATAACACCTTGAGGAGTCTTGACCGACCGATCAACAAGTTTTAGAATTATCGGGGTAGGTTTTAACTTGCCAATCCTGAACCTTTCATAGATAATGGACGGAAGCAGATTTACACTGGCCCCAAGATCCAATAGGGCCCGATCAAAGGTGATTCCAGAGATGACACAGCTTATGAGAAGAGCACCCGGTCTTTCATCTTCCGGGGTAGTTGGTTTAGGAGGATCGCATTAACGTCTGCCGAGAGCATCACTTTTTGTGGGGTTGCTCGTGGCTTCCTCTTTTGAGTGCACAACTCTTTTAGGAACTTGGCATAGGCTGGGACATGTTGAATCGCATCGAGGAGAGGGATGTTAATATGGACTTGTTTGAAGAGCTCCTTGATCTCCTCGTTGCGAATCTCTTTCTTCTTTCGCAATGGCCCGACTATGAATGCGGTTGGAAAGGGGATCACAGGTTGGTTCACTAAAGGTTCTTCTTCTAAAGTTTCTTTTCCTTCTTCTCCCCCCAACTTAGTCTTCCTACTCCTTTTCTTCTTCTTCAATTTTCTTTTCCCCATACGGGTCTTCTAAAATTCTCCTACTCCTTAAGGTTGTAACAACTTTGGCATTTTCGAACTGACTTAGGAGGTGGTTGAATTTGTTGTGGAGGAAGACCCTGTACCTGATTCCTAGGATTTGCAACCGGTTGACTCGGTAATTGCCCTACTTCTCTCCTCACATTAGCTTTGGCTAGCTGTCCTATTTGGCTTTCTAATCTGGCAATGGACTGCTGCTGATTTAGGATTAGCTGCTGAAGCTGCATGAATTGGTCATCTACTATACTGGTTTGAGGAGGTTGGGGGTAAGCCTGATACGGTTGGGCCGGTTGGTTCCTAGGGTACATTTGCTGGAATTGGTTCTTTACTTGTGGCCTCTAAAATTGCTGGGCCATGGAGTTAGGTGGATGATGATACTATTGGGACTATGAATTGGGTTGATGTGTCCTCCAAGAAAAGTTAGGGTGATTTTTCCACCCAGGGTTGCAAGTATTTGAGAATGGATCGTTGTTGGGCCTTGAGAAACTCTGGGCTGCCTGAACCTGTTCTTGGATAAATGGTGGAAACTGGGCCACTGTGGGACAATCATCAACCTGGTGGGTCGGATTGGCAAAAATGGAGCAAACTTCAGGATAGGGTGTAGATGGGCCCGATTGCTGGTTAAAGGTGAAAAACTGATCAAGCTTTTGGGCTAGAAGATCCACCCTGTCCAATTTTCTCAAGATAGCATTCAAGTCCATTCTTGCCTTGGGCTCTATATTATTCTTGACTTCATAGAGCCCTACCCTCTTTGTGGGTCCCACCGACCTTTCATAGGAATACAAGGATGCATTATTGATGGAGTTTTCACTCAAGGTCTAGAAAAGTGCATACGCTTCATCCTCACTTTTGCTCATAAATGCCCCCCCCCCCTCAGGATGCATCTACCATTTGCTTGTATTGATCCGTCAAACCTTCTATACAATTTGCCACTGGGATAGGCCATGGTGTGGGCATTTTCTCATTAACTCCTTCATTCTCACCCAAGCCTCATGAATTTGTTCACTCGGTGTTTGGGTGAATTCAGTGATGGCTCTTCTCATGGTATTGGTTCGTCCTATAGGGTAGAACTTTCTAAGGAATTCTTGTTGAATTTCTGCCCAAGTTCTAATAGGTCCCCCTATAGTTCCCAATCAGTGTTTGGCCTTACCTTTCAAGGAGAAGGGGAAAAGAGTCAATCTAAGGGCATCATTATTGAAGTTCTGGATCCTTACAGTGGAATAGATTTCCAGAAACTCGTCTATGTGTTTGTATGGGTCCTCACTCGGGTTCCCATAGAAAGAGGGGAGCATCTGGATTGTGCTTGACTTAATCTTATACTGTAGGGCTTGAGTATCTGGCAACTGTGTGCAGGATGAAGGGTTATATTGGGTTGGAGTGAAGTATTCCTTCAACTTTCTGGGTTGGGCATCATTGATTCCGGCCATTTGGTTGCGATGTTGGTGATGGGGGTATCTCTCTATTTCAGGTATGGGTTCTATAGTTTCTCTCCTTAGAGATCTCCTTCCCAACATACAACTCAGAAGTCCCTTTTTCTTGTTGAAATTTGAATTTTAAATTTTTGAATTTTAATTTCAAATTTGGATTTTGAAATTTAAATTCTGAAATTTAAACTCAAATTTGATTTTTTTTTTATATATTTTTTTTGATTTTCTCTTTTTTTTTGAAATTTAAATTTAAATTCTGGTTTTGAAATTTAAATTCAAATTTGAATTTTTAATTTTTTTTTAAAAAATGCAAGGAAATCAACCACACGACCTAGTGCTGACCCAGGGTTTCCTAAACTAGTGGTCCAACCAATGTGAATCCTTTTAGGTTCATTTGGAATTACACCACTTCCTTTGGTTAGCCAGGTAAGAGGTGGGGATTGGAAGGCTCCCCTTGCTCTCGCAATGACCTAATTAAGTAACCACAAAACCCGCTTAGGCTTTGCCGTTTAACCTTATTCCTTAGACACGAACCGCCGGTTATGGAAAGTAATCACAAGCTTCCCTAAAATTCTGCACATTTTTGAACCAAATGTGAGGCTCTCTAAAGGATCTTGCTATTTAAATTTTAAATTAGGGTTTAGGGTGAACCGCACGTGAAGGGTGGTGATTTTTGGGCCAAGGAAGGGTGATGAAATCCCCACCTTATCTTATTTAAGTTGGATTGCCCTTAAATGGATTAACGAAAAAACACAATAAACAAAATAAATGCAACTAATTACAATGCATAAACAATTATTTCTAATATGTAATTCAGCAATTTAACATAAAATAATAAAATAAACTAAACAAAAGAAGCAATTAAATTAATAATAAAAAAGAGACCTAACACATTCACAACTAACAAGATAATTTCAACAATTAAATAATCCTATATGATGCATGCTCTAAAACATATCAAACCCTAAATGTTGGAAGGCAAATGCAAAAATTTTAATTTTTTTTATAATTTTTTTTAATTTCAATTTTAATTTATTTTTATTTTTTATATATATGTTTTTTATTTTTTTTTGATATTCGAAATTTGAAATTTAAACTCATTCGAAAATTTGAACAATTTCCTATTTAACAATTAATTATTCAATTAAATAACTGATTAAAGGACAACTAAATAAAGCAACAAATAATTATTGCAAAGAGAAAAAAATTAATTGTGCTAAAAAAAATTAACAACTACCAAAATAAATTCTAACAAGAAAAAAATAGCTACTCAAAAGATGAAACCGAAAATACAAAAAAAGAAAGATTATGCAGCAATAAAAAAATAAAATAAAATATAAAAACAATGTTTTTTATCTGAAAATAATAAAAAACCTAATAAAACAGAAATTCGAACAAGAAATTAAAATAAAGAAAAAAATAGATCTAGAAACAAAACGAAAGAAAAATAATACTAAAAAAATATAAATCGGATCTAGAAAAAAATTAATTAAAAAATCGAAAATCACTATTCTACCAAAAAAAAGAGTTCTAAAAGAAAAAATAAAAAATAAAAAATAAAATGGGACGACTACACCTGAAACACAATCCAATTTCTCTTCTTTTCTCTTTTTTCTTCCGCAGTCTGACAATGCTCCGGTACCCCACCTTTCGCTATTACGTCCTGCAAAATCAAAGAGAAACAAGAATTAAAATGAGATTACAGATCAAATAATCAAACGAAAATAAACAAATAATGAAACAGATCCGGACAAAGCAAATAAAAATCTTTCTTCGTTGCTTTCCCGGCAATGGCGCGAAAAACTTGGTGTGTCCGGAAGCGTGTCGTTAACCACTTCGACACACTTGTTTTAATATTTATAATTTTTTTCCGATTCTCAAACAATTACAAACGCAGTAAAAGGTGAGAACGGGTCGTATCCATAGGGAAGCGAGGGAAAAATCGTTATTTACTTAAATTTGGGAAAGAGAACACAATTGAGAGTTGTAGAAACACAAAATTGAATTAATTAAACTGAAATTCATTAAAATAAATTTCGAACAGTGTTGAAAGTGAAAAGTGCAGAAAAATAAATAAATAAATAACAGAAATAAATAAATAAAAGCAACGAAATAAAAAGTCTGTAATCCGATCAGAGGTAGCAGTCTCCAGATCTCTCCTTTGACCCTCAAACTTCTCGAGCTAGGCCTTCCGTCTTACATGGTCGAGTTCCAGATCTGCAGAAAAGAAAACAAAAATCAAACTGAATGAAAGTAAATTGCAGAAAGGAAAAAACGGAACTGGAAATGAAAGAATAAAAATTAAATCTAAGACTAATAGTTGGGATCCGAATCCAGAGGTGGCAGTAGTGGATTGGGCGAACTGCAAGCAGGAACCCCTCCTCTTGTCTAGACGTCCTCCTCTTCCTCTACCCTTGAACTTCTCAAGATTAGCCTTCCGTCTTACCTGGGGGCAGAATCCAACCCCTTCTCAGGAGCCCTTGGGTCCTTTTTATAGAGAAGGAGGGACACAACTGGGATTAGAGAGAGAGGGCGGCGGCAACTGTGTTTTAACAAAGATATGGGCGTCCTAGGGTTTCTAATGAAGGGTTAGGATGGTTTTGGGTTGATCCTAAGGCTGAGAAGAGAAGGAGAAGGCGCCCAATTTTATGTAGGGCTGAGATTTGGGCTTCCAAAAATGGAGGGTGGAGATTAAGGCGCCAGGGTTGAAAGGTGGAGATTAAAAGGAGTGGGTGGCACCCTAGTGTGGATAGCTGAGATAGAAAATGGAATGGTGGGCTGAGATCTAATGACTAGAGGCTGAATGTTGAGGATTAGAAATTAGGTGGCACCCTAGGGTTAAAAAGTTACAAAGAGAGTGCCCTAAAATGAATGGTGGAGATTAGAAGGGATTGAAGGTGGACATTGAGCAGGTAGGGGCGGCTAGGGTTTGCTAAGGATGAAAAGAATGAGCTAGAAGGCGCGCCCTAGGCTTTGCTAATGAGAGGGGAGCATGCTAATACAGTAGGAGGGTTACCATTCTGGGTTTACCAAATAGGAGGTGCTCTTCTGTTCTTAGTTTTTCACAAAAACACCCCCTCTCTCAGCTGGACTTCACACCAGCTTCCCAAAAACTGCATTTCAGCCATGTAACTTCCCTAGTTTTCCACAGAAGTTGCACAGAGACCCTCTGAGGTCACAACATTGAATTTAATTAGGAAAAGGGAACACTTTGACTATTGTAAGGCCGAAAATACCCCTGAAATGATGCCCTTAAGGCATCAAAATACAAAGTTATCAAGGGGTTTATGTTTCTGGACAGGTCTTAGTCTAGCAATCTCCCTTTGTTTGTCTTTACATTTTTAATTGTTTGGTGCTAGGTTTAGTCTAACCTAGCTTCTTTTTGTAAGTTGCTTGTTGGACAAGCTAATTTGGGGGGCAAGTTTCTCTTTAAGCTTGTAAGGCTCATTTGGAGGATAATTTTTGGCTAGTGAACAAAGTTTCTCTACAAAATTTGGTGGGATTGCCAAGTTAGAGGGTGTGGTTACCCTCACCCTTAGGTGTTATTGACTAGGTTTTCATCCTATTCCCATTCTTCTCTTCTCTTGTCTTTTGTTCTTTCTTTTGTTAGATCTTTGTTTTTGTGCTACACATCTAGACCTAAGTTTAGCTGCAAGAATACTGTTGAATCACAAAGATCTTGCATTTGTTTGTGTCCATATCCATATCTGGGCATCATATATATCAATATCATGAGAACTAGAGGATGTTTTTCCCTTGAAACTGTACTTTCATTTCCACTGATTGATTAGAACATCATTACAATAATTTCTTGTAGGTATGCCAACATAGTAAGGAGACCATTTTTCAAGCTGCTATTATGGTGCTAATGATTTCTGTAAAGGTATTTCTTTTGTACAACTACTTCTATATGCCCTTGGGATTGAAGTCTAACATGTAACTAAATGTTGTTGTTGATGGAAATGGTTCTTGTGATGTATTTGTTTGTGGTTATTTCAATGGTAAAATAAAAAGCTACTGCCTACATCTTTGTGAATGTTGCTTATTGGGAAAAATCATTGGAAGTGTTTTTTTTGTCTCTATTGATGATATCATACGTAATTAGTGGGTTGTGGTGAATTTCTTCTTGGCAAGTGTAGTTACATATCAAAATTGATCTCTTTTATCTACTAATGAATTTAGTTAAACTTTGATAGTTGTGTTGCAAGTGTTGAGAATGGAGAAAGAAAGGATTAATATTCAAATTGGATTTAGAGAAGGCTTATGATATGGTGGATTGGTCCTTTCTATTGAAAGTGATTAAAAACTTTGGATGTGGGGAGAGGTGGTGTATGTGGATTAGAACTTGTCATTATTCCATATTCGTGAATGGAACTATGGTGGACTTTATTTTGTTCTTAAGAGGAATTAAACAAGGGGACTTGCCTTGTGAGTGGTTAGGAAGTTAGTCGAGATGGGTTCATTACAAATTTGCAATTTGTTGATGGCACGATTTTGTTCTATGAGGGAGGGGATAGAAGGTGGGTTAAGAATTTGAAATTAGCGGTACAACTCTTTGAGCAAATGTCAAATCTGAAAGTGAATTTTGATAGAAGTTGTTTAATGGGATTTAACATGGAGGAAAGGGAATTGGCGGAGAGTGTAGGAATTTTAGGATCTGTGGTGTCTCATTGGCCTTTGAAATATTTGGGTTTACCTTTTGGAGACAATCCAAAGAGGAGTAGTTTTTGGGATCCCATTGTAGAAAGGTTTGCTATAAGGCTTGCCTCTTGGAAGAAAATTACCTTTCTTTGAGAGGTAGGATTATTTTGATCAAATCCACCCTAGCTAACCTACCTGTGTTATTATATCTTTGTCTTTAAGATGTTAGAGGGGTGAGAAAGAAACTAGAAAAGATGATGGGATATTTCTTGTGGTAGATAGAGGCGAGAAGGAAATAGATCATAGAGTTAGATGGGAAGTAGTTAGTAGGAGTATGGGGGTTTAGTTTTAGGAAATTTGCAAAAGAGAAATGTGGCTTTATTGGGCAAATGGCTTTGGAGACTGCTTAAGGATAGGGACAAAGTATGGACAAAGGTAATTGTGAGCATTCACAGGCTCATGTTGGATGGTTGGGATGTTGGAGTACTAACTAGGGCAACAAATGCTATTCTACCTTCTTTCCTACGATGTGTCACATATGAAAGATAAATTTCCTTCTTTGTTTGCCCTTTCAAGATATAAAGACGAGCTTATTTCCACTCTCATAGTTCCTTCTAGTTCAAGCATTGGTTTTGATTGGGATTTAGGCCTAAGAAGGGGTCTAAGGGATTTGGAGTTTTCTTGGCTTTGCTTCATATCTTTAAAGGGGTTTTCTTGGACAGTGTATACCCTTGGCTCCAATCAGAATGATGTACCTTATGACATTTAATGAAAATGAATAAAATACATATCTGATTCATGTTATTATGGTGTGTTTCTGTGTAATACCCTTAAACTGGACACATACGAGACTCGTGTTAGTTTAGAATCTTCACAGCCATTGGATAGATCTGGGGAGATTTATCCTGCAAAGGCTGACACCGATGTGTCGCCAAGTTGGTTGGGGTAGCTTGTCTCAGCTGCCAAGGTGAGACCTGAGATACATGCAGTGTGGGTTTTCTTGACCCTGAACCGGACCAGAATTCCAGTATTGCCTTGGACCTTGGAGATAGATGGGCAAAATTGGAATGTTACACCTGACCCCTAAACTCGATTATGATACTGCACTAGGTGTCGGATTGGGCTATCTTTGATATGCCAATCAGTGAGATCCTTAGAGGGGGTCAAAATCTGGGTATGTTGGGATAGTCCGAGAATTCATCTGAGTGGGTGATCATAGTGATAGGATCAACCGCTTTGTCGGACAAAGTGAATGATCGGGGATGCACTCTCTCTGATGGAAACCAAATCTGCCGGCAGCCAATTTCAACCGTTGAAATTTGTTTTGCAAAATATATTTATATACCGATATACATGTATATATATATATATATTATGGTTTCAAAATGTTTGCAAAAGGTTTTAATTCCCGAGATGCATGTGAGTAGAGAGTGCAACACTGTACCTTGCAGTCGAGGGAGAGGTCCTTTCTTGTCGGGTAGTGTTTGATCATTATGGGCTGTGAGGTTAAGTGTAAGACCATTGAGGGTAATACCTGATGGGCTAATCTTGCATCTGCCCACAGTCCTTGGGTTTTTATAAGGTGGCTTGACCCAGGGACCATTTAGTGTAATTGTTGGGCTCATTAAGAGCCCATGGTGATGGACTCGGGGGTTCACTGTCTCCTACAGTGAATTCGGCTAGGCTGGGTTGAACCCATGTGGCTGAGGTGTAGATCAATGTTTGGGTCCCACGCCATACAAGGATACCCAACTGGGCAGCAGTTTGGAGGATAAGTGAGAACATGGACTTAATGGGCCTAAAGCCCAGGGGTTGTCCCTATCCACTCAGAGAGTCCAGATCCAAATAGAGATTTGGATCAAGAAACTCCTAATCAGATTAGGAGGGCTGATCTTTGTCTGCAGATAAGATAAGGGATTATCCTTATCTCTTAAAGAGAGTCCAGATCCAAATACAAGATTTGGATTAGGAAACTCCTAATGGGATTAGGAGAACCTGTAGGAGCGATCAAGAAAGGTTCTTGATATCAGTTTTTGGTGAAAAACTGATCTAAAGTTGTGTTCACTCACCCTCCATCGAATTCTTGCTGAAGAGTTCGGTTCTTGCTGAAGAACCACTTGCTGATTCTGCTCGACCCTACGCTGAGTCATCTTCAGTGGGAGTAGTCTTTGGCGTTTTCCTTGGGCATGAACACCTTCATTGGGAGTTACTGCTACTCTGTATCAGGTATATCCCTCTCCTACCTTTTGGTTTCAGATCTGGTCTRGTTTAGGRTTCAAGATTGATCCTTGAAAATGCAGTTTTCTAAAATAGGGAATGTGATTCCCACATTGGAGAGAGAAATTTTTGAAATTTCGCCCAACCTACCTATAGGGTTCGGCCATCCATATGATGGATCTCTCATCCCTTCAGTCTAATGGATTTGGAGTTAAACAATGTCTTGGCTTTGCTTCATATCTTTAAAGGGGTTTTCTTAGACCCATCCAAACTTGATAGTCGAATTTGGACTCACTCCACTTTACCTTCTCTTGTACTAACTTTTTCAGGGTCTTAACCCTCGGTTAGTTTAGGGCAACCTTTCCCTATTAAGGAGGTTTGGTGTAAATCTATCTCTCCTAGAATTGGAGATTTTTGGTGGGAAACGTTCCTAGAAAGAAAAAATGCTTCAGATTTGCTTCGAAGAAAAGACTGAGTTGGTGCTCATCCCCGCATTTGTGTGTGCTTTGTAAAACTAATAAAGTCTTGCTATCACTTATTAACCTCCTACCCCTTCGTAATTTCCATTATGGGAATGGCTTCTCTCCTTGTTTGGGTGTCGGTGGACCCCTTGCCAAAGTTTTGTTTAGTTATTTTCTCTCTTTATTTTTGCTGTAGTGGGCTGGCTCCATGGGCCTTAAAGTTTTTTATTTCTTATGTTCTTTTGGTCAACCGCCTAACTAGGGGCACTCATGTAATTTCCCTTTTATTTTATTTCAGCATATATATATATATTAAGGGAGTGAGAGAGGGAAGATTCAACTCTTTTCTCTTCCTATTTTTTTCCATCTTCTTCCTTCTTATTTTATTCTTATAATACAATGAAGTTATTGTTGGGCTGGTTTTCTTCTTGGTATTAGAGCAAGTTTCCACAATGTGTATGGAGAAGTAAGCTATTGATCGATTGAAAATTGATGTTGCCTAGTTAGGGGAGATTTTTCAAGAAGATTTATCACTTAGATTTAGGCTTAAGGTAGTCTCTTGGAGAATTTTCTTAGAAACCCTAGCTGATGGATAAATCGGACTAAGGGGTTTGGAGACAGTTTGAAGTTGGCGCTTGGGGCTTAAAAGGGAGTTTACCGATCTATTTGGAGATCGACTCTAGTTGGAGTTTTGGAAAAGTTTCTAGAGTCCCTGGTAGGATTGGTTATAAGTTATCTCTTTCTCACATTTTCTCCTATTCTGTCGGGTGTTGTGAAACCCTAGTTTTTTGTTATAGAAAAGCTTAAATTGGTGCTTTTTGATAGTAGTATCTTATTTTAATTATCATTTGCCTCCGTTTGGTTAATAAAGCATACTGTAGGTGAGACAAAATAATATCCTATAAAGTCCAGATGTGGTCAGGGGTCCGTAGAGAATCTTTGTGGGGCAGTGGCTACTGTGAAGCTAGATGGGACAAACTATTTGGCATGGCCTCAATTAAGAGAAATTTATGTTTGTAGTAGAGGAAAATGGGGGTATATCATTGGGAGTAAGGCAAAACCCAAGGAGGATGATCCTACCTATGAGAAGTGGATGCGGGAAAGTTACATTGTTGTATGTTGGTTGGTGAGTTCTATGCAACATTATATCAGTCAACACTACTTGTGGATAGAGACTACTAAAGTATGGGATATTGTTGAAGAGGACCTACTCACAGAATCTAAATGTTGCTAGGGCCTATAAATTGAAGAACGATGTGAATAATTTGAGATAGGGGAGAAGCCCTTAGTTGTGTATTTCTCAATATTGAAGTCTATGTGGCAGGAAATTGATTTGATGGAGATTTATCAAAGAAAAAAAAAAGATTTGATGGAGACAATTCAATGGGGATGCATAAAAGATGCTAGAACCCATAGGAAGCCTGTGAGAGGAACCAGGTGTTTGAGTTCCTAATTGGCTTAATCTTGAGTATGATATAGTCAGATAGAATGTGTTAGCTAACTGGGCTTATGCTATGGTTAGTAGTGATGAAAGTAGGAGACATGTTCAGATTCTAGGTGTCCTAGTAGAGCACTTTGCTCATGCTGGGACGGAGCAGGTGATTATTGAGAGAAAAGAGGTTGTGTGTGAATATCGGAAGAAGTTGAAGAACAATAAAGGCACCTTTTGGAAGTTACATCTAGAGCTCCTACCTCCCAGATGTTAGACAGTGTATGCTCTTAGCACCAATTAGATTGATGTATAGATACATTTATTGTAAATGAATAAAAGTACATTATTGTTTCATGTTGATATTGGTATGTTTTTGTGTAATTACCTCTTAAACTGGACACTTATGAGACTCATGTTAGCTTAGAATGTTCTCAGCCGTTGGATAGACTTGGGGAGTTTATCCTACCAAAACTGACACTGATGTGTTGCCAAAGAAATTGGGGCATCTCGTCTCAACTGCTAGGGTTAGACCCAATGTTCTCAGCCGCTCTGGTTCGCTTGCTTTGCTAATGTTGTTCATTCATTCATTGCAATAAAATATTTTCTTAGAAGGCAATAAAAGTTAGAAAATCATTATTTTTTATGTGAGAAATAAGAATTTCAAACCCTAACATAGACTTGTTCGGACTTGCCTCGAGGGGCATGGTACAAAGGCGACTCAAATGCAATATGTTTTACATCACATGGTGGAAACATGTCAAAGATGTCAAAGATGTCGGAGATATTGTAAAACATGTCAAAATTATTGACATGGTGGAAACACTCTAAAATATGTAAAATATAGAACGACATTTTATGAAATGATAAAAGAAACATAGGTACACCTTTAAATTATTATCTTGTTCCAAATCACTAAACAAATCTAGGAAACTAAGGTTGTGGACAAAAGAATATGTTCTGAAGTTGCCCTATAAACTTTAAGATTCAGAGCTTCATGATAGAATAAGTTAATACAAAATGTAAACTCATAGAAAATGCAAATGGTTGTAATAGATCAACCAAATAATCTATTACACAAACAAAAACTAATATAACTTAATGTTTGAAATGAATATTGAGCTAGCTCAAAGTGGTAATCATGTAAGTTAGGTAGGCAATAACATTGTTCCTCCATATATCTGCAATATTATCACCGACTGATGTTATAATACTATTTCTTGTACTCCACATATTGCTGGTAGTGTTCATTGGGGAATATGTTGATTCCGGTAAAATCTCGTGTTGCTACCCATTGAAATGAAAATGTCATGAAAATATAAGGGAAATTAGTGACATTGTAAGCCATGTCCTACGCATGTCAAATTGATGCGCCAATAGCTTCTTGTCTTTGTTGAAGAAACCCCAATTGCCGTCTTATCTTTTTTGCCTTGTTCTTTTTGAAATATTCTCCTGTTGCTTCTTTACTTTTCAAAACATGTTTACCCTAGGATACTTAAATAGTTGAATCATGTAAATGTTAACTTTTCTTGATATTTCTTCATTATGCTATGTCTGGTAGAATGCTTGTAAATGCGGTTGGTTTTCAGCAAAAGATACTGAGGACCTTCTTAGCTTGGCAAAAGAGGTTTGTATCTCCTCTCTATGTATATGTGTTCATATTTATATAATTCAGTTGCCAATTTTTCTTCTACACTTGTTATTTTCCTTTATGGCATTTCAGAAAATTTGACAAACCCTAGTCTTTCTGTGTTTTTAGATAGAAAACCTCTTCTGTAGTGGGGGGTGTGCCAATATTGAGCCAAGTCATTCTCTTCCTGTTATTTCAAATGTCATGACCAGGTATTTACTTTGATATGCAGTGCTTCTTATTACATAAACTTCATCTTCTATTAGTTGAAAATAGTTTGTACTCTGACATTAAAATTTTCTCCAACTTGAAGTTTTGATTTTTGAGAGAGGAAATAGTCATGAAACAGTTTTGATTTTGGTAAGCGACATTTCCATCGACATCGTCATTTTAAACCTTGGGAAGGATTGTGTGGAGGGTTGCATGCTTGCAGTCTTTTGGAGCTTGGGCCATATAGGTTGAGAGAAATTCAAGGTTATATGAAAGCAAATATGGAGCAGAAGATCGAGTGTTAGCTAAAATGAAGGCTAGAATTATTTCTTGGGTGGGTGCATAGGACATTTTATTGGAAACCAATATGATAATTTTTTTAGTCAAAAGATTTCTTTTCCTAAATCTTGTGATATAAGGCTGTAAGTTTGTATTTTCCCTTTGTATAGATCCTTAATATGCATAGGTGTCTGAAAGTTTTGACTAATAAATGGTTATACTTAGCCTTTTTCAAAGAAAAAGACAAAAAACACCCTCTTTAAGGTAAAGGGAACACATGAGGGGTGGGTATTAGGGTGCTCTAATTTTCCTGCTTCATTGAAGCATCTCTCTAATGTTTATTTTCTTCATCGAAGCTTTCCACCAGAGTGCTTTAATTTTCCTGAGAAGTAGAGCCTTTCCACAAAGCTTTAATCAGGGATAGATTAGCATTGAGAGGGGTGTGGTCAACGACTTCAAAGAAAGGCTTACAAGAGAAACAACTATGCGGGTCAATGGACCAAATTCTTTGATCTGAAACTTTATTTAATAGGAAAACATCTGTAAGGAAATTGAGAGGATTAATTATCTCACCATTCTCCTCATGATCTGTAAGACCTCTCCTGAACCCTAAATCCCAATTAATCCCTGATGCATAGTAGGAAACTAATTATGATATAGGTTCATTCTTCTAAAAGGTGGAGTACAATTTAGGAAGTTTTAGGCTCAAAGTAGTATTCCTCTACTAAGTGTCTTCCAAAATTTTTACCATATTGCCTGAAATTAAGTTATACCTGATTTTTCTTTAATAATTGATCATTTGTATGTGTAGTTAAATAATTTTCGTGTTTCTCACTCTTAAATTCTCTTACAGATTTTATCCTCGAATTAGAATGGGTCATATACTTACTTGTCTTCAAATTAAGGTATGGTGTTTTTTGTCTGTCAATCACTGATTTCCTTTTGTTAATATTTTAGGATTGATTATCATGTAACTAGTCGTTTACTTGTTATATAGCCTGGATATGGGGCTTTTGTGACCGACTTCCAAATCTCGAAGACTATGGTGTCTGCTACAAAAGAAAGCATTGTAAGATTCTTCTTCTTCTGAGGTCAAAAATGGTTCTGGAAGTTGTTTTATTTATGTGTCATATTGCTTGCTCACAAATTCCTCTGTCAAGAATTAAACGTTCATTTGATCTAAATATAAATGCAAGGGTGTTTGTGCATCTCTACTCTTTATGTTTCTTATTGTACTAAAACCATAATGTTATCACTGAAGTTTCAACCCTATTCAACACATCTTTTGATGTCTTTTACTCCAATGCTTGAACATGCTTTATGTACCTAAATGGTGGGGACTGACAGAGATGAGGAGTAGTCTAATCTGTCTCAATGTGAACAACTAAAAAACATGGTGGAGACTTAACTTTTTTTAGTGGTATTGAGGATCAGTTTTGAAGGAATTAGATGTACTTTAAATTATATTTAACTTGATTCCTGTTAGAATCAAGTCACCGGATTTGATGTCTTCCACCTCAAAACTATTAACTTCTTGTATTAAAGGGCTGTTCGGATTTCTCTCCAAGACCAATGTACTCCTCTGCGTTAATGATTCTATGTGCATAAACTAAAGCCACTATAGGATATTGAACCTTGAAGACTGGAAGAAAATTGAATGGAGGGGGTTAGGTTCTATAAATGGTTCCATCTTTCTTCTACTTGTCTCTCAACTCAAAGAAGGACCTCCTATAAGATCTAGTCATTGTGATGTTAAATTCTGATGTTCCAGCGAAGTGGAAGGCAGGAATTGATGAAAAACTCAAAGAACTCAAGGTACGTTTGTAGATGCCCACCACCCACATGAGTTTGAACTATACAGGGTATATTTTGAAAATTTGAAAGAAAATGAAGGGTAAAAACGTCACAGGGTATATTTGTCTTTTTCAAAAACTCAGGGTATGTTTAAGTCAATTTACAAAAAACTCAGGGTATGTTTAAGTCTTTTACCCTTTATGTTATCGTTAGTGAGAAATCCAAGTTATCTGACTATGACTAGATTGGATACATCATATGTAATCCAGGTGGTTAGTTGTCTCGTTGTTGCCACTCACATCTCATTACAATTAAAGCAATAGTTAGCTACTTAAAAAGGGACTCCTGCAAAGAACTTTTCTTCTCTTCTTCATCATCATTTCACTTGAAGGCATATGTTGATGTTCATTTGGAAGGTTATCCAGATACTCTCAACTATAACGTTGTCTTTTTCCTGGTGATTATCTGATGTCATGGAAACACAAGAAAGAAAATGCAATCTCAAAGCCCTCTAAAGAAAGAATATCAGGCAATGTGTTTGGTTGTAGGGAGATTAAGTCATAGAAAAAACATTTTCCTTTTTATTGAAAGGCATGCCCTTTCAGGCAAAGTTCATTTTGCTTGAACCCAGCCCTAGCTTGTTAATGTCTTGATGCATAAACTTTGACTTTGATGTTCAATACATAATTTACTTTATTGTAGACTGTATTAATGACACTCAGAATTTGAAAATTTAGCTGAAGTAGCACTTGAATGTGCAAGACTGCAACCTTCATGATAATAACACAATACTCTAACCACTTGAAGCAGTAGATTTTTTTACGTATTTTATTTCTTTCTGAATATATATGTGCATATTTCTTGTGTTAAGATTTTTTTTTATTCTTTCAAAATTGCCACTTTAGTTTACCCAAGCACACACTTGTGGCTTACACTTCAGCATTCATGAACCCCTTGCACTTTAGTTGTGCTTCTTGCATTTAAACATCAAGTAATTGAGACAAGAGTTTCTCTATCTAGAAAAACTTACAGAAAATAAGGTTTTGAGGAATTCACTAGGATTGATTCGACCTTCTAGGGTTGTTGATTTATGTCATGAGTTCAGAGGCTGAAACTGCTGATCATAAGTATAAATAGAAGAGAGAGAAGAGAAAGAGAACCTAAAATAAATTAATGTACACCTAGAGTTGCTTCGGGGTTTATGGAAACATACACCGTATGAGCATAGGCTTAGAAACTCAAACAATTCAATGCCTGTTTGGGAGGGCTTCTGTGTTAGAGGTGAGTTTCATTGATTAAGGCATGGTCATTGAGCACATGTGTTTTGGACAAGCTACCTAGAGTAGCTTCAGTTTACAGTCATGTTCTGTGTTCGGAATGCCAATATTGGCTTTGCAGATTTTCACTAAACACAGATTTTATGAGTTTCATGTGGGGCCCATCTCAGAATGCGAGAAGCCACGTCTCGAAGCCCTCCCGAACAGGCACTCAGTTCGCTGATAGTTGAAAACATTCAAGTCACACATATATGCATATATGCATTAATTCAAATAAAACTAATAAAGTTTTTGTCAATGAGGACAATTTTCCTTGTTAAATTTTCCAAGAAGTTAGGTCTTGTAGCTGGCAACTGGTAAAAGAGTCAAAATCCACTCTAGCTTTTCTTTTCTTTTCTTTTTTTTTTTTGAGCAAAAGGTAATGCACTATTCCGAGTTCAAATAATTCATATGCAAAAAGGCATGTATAGTGACTTGCTATATTAGCATGCCCAGGACACAAAAACATTAGGCTCACCTCACTTTCTTCTCAGGTAAACATTGTTTCAAAATATTAAGCTCACTATTTCAAAATACATTCTAGCTTTCTTCATTACTAGTATTAGTAGGAAATGACACCTTTGTCCTTAACAAATCATCATGTTAGTTGTTGTATATAAGCAAAAATTTTGATTTTCAAGTTTTTGAAAATGATAAAATTGCTTTTCAAAAAACGGATGAATCTACAACTAGATGTGTTCATTATTTGGTCCAGACTGTCAAACTGAAAAGAACCAAACTGAAATTGGTAGTTTGGTTAGTTGTTGTATACTAAGTGTACATTATTTTACATGTATTTGGGCGGCTGGGTAGTTTAGTAATTATGTCTTGAAGTAAGGACACTCTAGTCCACTGTTTTTCATAAAGAAGGGTATATTTGTAATTCAGCCTTTATTTAAAGTTTAATATAAAGCTGGGCCAACTGCTTAGAGGGGATTAAGACATTTTAATCTCCCTCCAATCTGTTTGGTAGATTTTCTCCATTCTCCTCTTTCTTCTCTTCTCTTCTATTTTCTTTCTTTCTTCCTTTCCATTTCGATCTGAACTGTTCTTTGCTTTTGTAATACCATATTTTCACATGGTATCAGACCAGGGAACAAGAGAAAGATCTGATTAGGGCATTCTTCTACCATCAAACTTATTAGGGTTCCTTCTAGAAGACTAACTTTTTGCTACAGGGGATTGAAACTGTTTCTAGGTGATTAGTGATGGTTCTAACCATCACAGGTGTTGTGATTGGTGATTAGTGATATTTGTGACCTACTGGATCGAAACCAAGAGGAAAAGTGATGGTGGGTTCTGATTAGTACTGTGAAGTGAAAATTTTCTTGTAATTTTGTGATGGGACTGATTCTATGTAAAGACTACTGGAACAGACCAACAGAAAGCAGTTAATCAGTTTTACAAGAGGAGGCTACGTCAGCACAATTAATCGTCCACTTGCAACAACTGTAATAGAAAGAAATCAGATTGTAAACAGTATAAGTAGTGAAGCACAAAGAGAAATAAGACAATAATTCTTTCGGCAGTAATCTCTCTCTCTCTCTCTCTCTCTCTCCTTCCAACGAATTTAGGAGGTTGGCTCCCTCGAAGAGCCCTGGGTTAGGCAGGTTCCTAACAAGTTGGTATCAGAGCTAGCATGACCAACACAAGAAACACATCAGTAGACACCCGAGTGGATCAGATGGAGGTAGAGATCCATCGAATGCCTTTAGATCTCAAAGAAATGAAGGAAGGTTTCATTGCTCTCCTCAATCGGATGGAGCAGGGGGCAACGGACAACGACAGAGGAAGCCAAGAAGAGCGCAGCAATGAAAACAACCGTAGAACAGGGCCGGTGGCAACTAGAGCAACCAAAATCGATTTCCCCATCTTCTCAGGCGGCGACCCAACTCCCTGGATTCTCAGAGACGAACGGTATTTCGATTACCATGAGACACCTGGGCAAGACAGGGTAGCTCTGGCTTCTGCGCATCTTGAAGGGGAAGCTATCCTCTAGTTTCAATGGTACCGACGGGGGTACCCTCGTCAAACTTGGGCAGACTTCACTGATGCCATGACTATCTGTTTTGGATTGTCTGGGTTCGAAGATCATGATGAGAGTTTGGCAAAGCTACGATAGGTAGGATCAGTTAAAGATTACTAGATGGAGTTCGAAAAATTGGCCGTAAGAGTCCAAGGGTGGACGGAGAAGGCATTGGTGGGAAGCTTAGTCGGCGGCCTAAAAGAAGAATTGCGACTGGAAGTGAAGGCGATGCAGCCCACTTCGGTCATAAATGCGGTAGCGCTAGCAAGATCGTATGAGGATAAGTTCGCTCGAGCAAGAAAGGTGCAACGACCATGGGGTCCAAGAACCAGGACGACAACACCAGACAAGGAGGAAGGAATACTGGGCTCAGGCCCATTGGTTCCTTTCAAACGGCTGACCTGGGCAGAGATGCAAGCCTGCAGAGACAAAGGACTCTATTACAACTGCGAAGAGAAATTTGGGCCGGGTCATCAGTGCAAGAAACAACAAGCATTTCTCCTCCAAACAGATGCCGAAGAGGAAGACGACCTCACTGGTTGCGGGGAATCTAACCCAGGGTGGGAAATACAATCCAATGGCACACCTAAAATATCTCTACAAGCCCTTACGGAACTTGCATCCCCTCAAACAATGAGAGTTGCAGGGCTAATCCAGGGATGCCAAGTGTCAATCCTCATAGACAGTGGCAGTTCCCTTAACTTCATAACTCAAGTCTTGGTGGATAAAATGG
>NW_010729407.1:217797-264307 GCF_000365185.1 Nelumbo nucifera
ACAAAGCAAATAGGAGATCCGGATCAGCCCATATTCATGCACATGGACTCAAATTGGACCAGCCCATCTTTAGCTAACAGCAGCCCAAATGGGCCTAGAGACTTCCAAAGCCGCCTACAACAACTCCTTCAGCAATATGGCAGCGTGTTCGAAGAACCCCAAGAACTTCCACCATGCCGGGAGCATGACCACCGCATTCCCTTCATGCCGGGAGCTGCCCCAACCAATTTAAGACCCTACCGATACCCTTACTTTCAAAAATTTGGAATCGAGAAGCAAGTTCAAGATATGCTTAAGCAAGGGATAATACAGCCCAGTCACAACCCATTCTCTTCACTAGTATTATTAGTAAAAAAAAGGATGGGACATGGCGATTTTGTATTGATTACAGAGCCCTTAACAATATCACCATTAAAGACCGATTTCCAATACAGGTCATTGATGAGTTGCTTGATGAACTCAGTCAAGCCACCATATTCTCAAAATTAGATGTATGAGCTGGGTATCATCAAATAAGRGTACATAGGGAGGATGTTCACAAAACGACTTTCAGGACACATGATGGCCACTATGAGTTCCTGGTCATGCTATTTGGGTTGACCAATGCTCCAGCCACATTTCAAGCATTAGTGAACGACATATTCCAACCATATTTATGTAAGTTCATCCTTGTTTTCTTTGATGACATATTGGTCTATAGCCCCAATTGGGAGGAACATCTGAATCATCTACAGGTCACCCTTGCAACACTTGAGGCCCACCAGTTGTTCGCTAAAGAGTCCAAGTGCTCCTTTGGACAAAACCAAGTTCACTACTTGGGACATGTTGTAGAGAATGGAATTGTAGCGGCCGACCCAGATAAAATCTCCAGTATAATGGGCTGGCCGCAACCCAAAAGTGTGAAAGAGTTGAGGGCCTTCTTGGGCCTGACTGGGTACTACTGCCGCTTCATCAAAAACTATGGCCTAATAGCTACCCCGTTGACCCAATTTCTGAAACAAGACGCTTTTTACTGGTCAACCCAGGCCCAACAAGCTTTTGAGCAGTTGAGACAGGCAGTTGCGAGCCCACCAACATTAGCATTGCCCGATTTCACAGAAGACTTCATCATTGAGTGTGATGCCTCCGGTCAAGGTGTTGGGGCTGTTCTCATGCAAGAGGGGCAACCACTAGCCTTTTTCAGCAAGGCCTTAACATCACAAAAGTGGGCCAAATCAGTTTATGAACGAGAATTAATAGCAGTGGTCTTAGCAGTCCAACGTTGGCGATCCTACTTGCTCGGTAGACGGTTCATAATTCGGACCAGCCATCAAAGTTTGAAGTTCTTATTGGATCAATCAGTCCTATCCCCGGAACAACAACGATGGATATCCAAGCTACTGGGGTACGACTACATAATTGAGTACAAAGAAGGGGCTACTAACCGGGTGGCTGACGCCCTCTCACGACACCCACAATCATTTCAGTTACTAGTATCTTCCCCAACTTCTCCACTCCTGGATCTACTTCGAAAAGAAGCCCAATCCCATAGGGAGTTACAGCAGTTGAAGGCCCAAGTATTGGCAAAGCCCTCACTGCACCCCGGGTACACCATTAAGAATGATCTACTCTTCTTCAAAGGACGCCTGGAAATTCCGGCAGACTCTGCTCATCTCAGGAAACTCTTGGAATTATTCCATGCCTCACCCACAGGTGGCCACTCCGGCATCCTGCGAACACAAAAACGCATCGCCACACAATTCCATTGGAAAGGCATGCGTACATCTATCCAGAACTTCATAGCCAGGTGTGCAGTATGCCAACAAAACAAGTCGACCACTACAACACCAGCAGGCCTCTTGCAACCACTCCCAATACCAACCCAAGTCTGGGATGATATATCAATGGATTTCATCACAGGATTGCCCGTTTCTGCCGGAAAAACAGTTATCCTTGTGGTAGTGGATAGATTGACGAAATACGGTCATTTCCTACCTCTATCACACCCATTTACAGCAGTCACAGTTGCTGAATTGTTCCTCCGGGAAATTGTGTGCCTACACTGGCTCCCCAGCTAAATTGTATCAGACAGGGACCCTATTTTTATGAGCCGTTTCTGGGCTGAGCTTTTTCGCCTGCACGGGGTTAAACTCTTCAAGTCAACTAGCTACCACCCCCAATCTGATGGACAGACAGAGGCGGTTAACAAGAGTCTCGAAACATTTCTGAGATGCTTTGCGGGAGATCGACCAAGACAATGGGTGAAGTGGATCCACTGGGCTGAATGGTGGTACAATACCACCCTTCATAGCGCCGCTGGGATGACACCCTTCATAGCTCTATACTTCCTTATGAAAAAGGGACCACCACAGTAGCGGCCTTAGAAGAACAGCTGACGCAATGAGATGAGGTGTTAAAGGAACTGAGACATCATCTCTTACAGGCACAACAATGGATGAAGCACACCTATGATAAACATCACAAGAATGTCCAATATGAAGTTGGTGATTGGGTGTTTCTCAAATCACAACCTTTCAGACAGATTTCAGTTGCAAGCCGACAGTGGAACAAACTCAGCCCGCGCTATGTTGGACCATTTAAAATCCTTGAGAGAATAGGGTCAGTGGCCTACAAGCTGGACCTTCCGGCAACATCAAAACTGCACCCTGTATTCCATATCTCCTTACTGAAGAAAGCAGTTAATCAGTTTTACAAGAGGAGGCCACGCCAGCACAACTAATCGTCCACTTGCAACAGCTGTAACAGAAAGAAATCAAAGATTGTAAACAGTATAAGTAGTGAAGCACAAAGAGAAATAAGACAATAATTCTTTTGGCAGTAATCTCTCTCTCTCTCTCTCTCTCTCTCCTTTTCCAACGAATTTAGGAGGTTGGCTCCCTCGAAGAGCCCTGAGTTAGGCAGGTTCCTAACATTCTATGACAGAACTAAGGCTGTGGAGGGACTTCCAGTGACGTGGTAGGTGTGTTTGTGAACTGTGAATGTGATCAGGTTGGTGAAATTTGATTGTGATTTTATTTTTTGAGAGAACAGTGAGATACTATGGAGGTAAAATCAAATGTTATGGTCCCCACAACCTTTATCTTGACCACCATTAAGTTGAATGGCAGTGCAAACTATGCTGTTTGGCAAAATCAGTAGAGGTTTCACTTACAGATGTTGGAAAATTAAAGCATCTCATTGATACGAAGCCTGGGATTGATAATTCCAAGTAATTAGAGTGGTTACAAGAAGATGCACAGATTTCTTTTAGTAATCAAACTTGAGTACAAATCAGTGAGAGCTCAGAGTTTGGGAAGTCCACAACTACTTGACATGGAGGATGCATTTTCCTGACTAAAAAGGGCCAAATTATTTGAGTCCACCTAGACATCTGATCGAGCTGCACTAGTTGTATCTGGAAATAATGGACGAGGCCGTGGTAATTATGGATGAGGCCATGGTAATTATGGAGGAGGATGTGGTAGTGGTGGTTCTGGTCCCCCAGATATTTCAGATTGTAGAGGTGATAATGGTATTCGAGGTGGTCGTGGACGAGGCAGAAATGGCAATACTAAGTTTTGTACTCATTGTGAATTGGAAGGACACATAATTAGCTACTGTAGAGATTTGTATGGAGTTCGATTGTTGAAGAAACTGGGAAGTTATGCTAACCAAGTTACCTATCCAGATGATGTCTCACAATCCCAACCACAGATTGTTGCTACCAACAATCAACCAAAAGGGGAGACTATGACTATTTCTAAGGAAGAGTATAATTGGTTGGTTGCAGCCTCATCATCCTCCACTGCTACTCTTACTCTACATCATCATCATCACCATGGGTCATTGACTCAGAGCTATTGATCACATGTCAGGTATTTCATCTATTTTTTCTCAATTAACTCCTTTGTCTTCTTCTATCCAACATATTACTCTTGCTAATGGATATAAATCTCCAATATCTGGCATAGGTCATGTGAACCCAACATCCCAATTGTCTTTATCATCTGTCCTTCATGTTCCTCACTTTCCTTTCAGTCTATGTCTGTGAGTAAGCTTACATAATCACTAAACTGTTTTGTTACCTTTTTTCCTTCTTATTGTGTGTTTCAGGACTTAAAGACTAAGAGGCAGATTGGTGGAGAAGTTGAATCTGGTGGTTTGTACTATCTGCAAGGTGACTTAGGATCTACTGCCTTAAATCTTCCTCTTCTGGTGTGTCTACTTTTCAGCTTCATTGCCGGTTGGGTCATCCTTCATTGCAGAGTCTACGTGTTAAGGTTCCTTCTCTTTTGCCCGACACTAGTTTTGAGTGCTATGTGTGTCAGCTTAGCAATCATCACCGGGCTGTTTTTTCCTCCTCACACTATTAGTCGTGTGTCTAAACCTTTTCAGTTAGTTCATTCAGATATTTGGGGTCCTTGTCCTTTGGTTTCTTATTTGGGGTTCAAATATTTTGTTACCTTTGTTGATGATTTTTTAAGAGTTACTTGGTTATATTTTTAAAGGAGAGTGTTGAACTATTTTATGTATTCAAGTCTTTATGGAAATAAAAAACCAGTTTGACTCTATTATTTGTGTTATCCAATCTGGTAATGCTAAAGAATACATGTCTTCACCATTTACTGAATTTTATAATGATCATGGAATCATACATCAATCATCTTGTGTTCATACACCATAGTAGAATGGTGTGGATGAACACAAAAACCGCCATCTATTAGAAGTTACACGGGCCTTATTCAGATGCATGTGCCAAAAATTTATTGGAGTGATGCTGTTCTTAGTGCCTATTATCTCATTAGCAGAATGCCTTCACAAGTTTTTCAAAATAAGATACCTCATTATGTTTTATTTCCTGAATCTCCCTTGTTTGCTTTACCACCTTGTATTTTTGGATGTTTTTGCTTTTCCCACCTTTTTGATCAGCAACATAACAAACTTGAACCTTGTGTAGCGAAGTGTCTTCTTGGGATATTCTAGAACTCAGAAAGGGTACAAATGTTACAGTCCTCACTGTCGTCATTTTGTTCGTGTTGATGTTACCTTTCATGAGTTCACTTTGTATTTCTCCTCCAGTGATTCACTCCCTTCTCCTCTGGGTGATCTTCTTCTTCTTCCTATTTCATTGTGTGATTCCTCTCCACAATCCATTGGTACTACTCTACCTAGGCCACCTATTCAGTAGGTGTATCCTTGGAGGTGACTAGCTTCAGCTCCAACATCATCTTCCTTGCTGTTTGCAGGTCCTACTGACCCCCCTACTACTACTATTACTTTTGTTATGCAGCCACCTCTAAACCTTGATCTACCCATTGCCCTTCGCAAAGGTAAGCATTCCTGTATTACACACCCTATTAGGCAAGCTAAGATATTTGGTGGTGGTATCATTATCCTTGTTTTCTACGTATATGATATTGTTATCACATGGAGTGACTCACAAGGCATCAATGAATTGAAGCACTTTCTGCAAGAGAGATTTCATACCAAAGATCTAGGCAAGCTAAGATATTTCCTTGGCATAGAAGTTATGAGATTAGCCACAAGGATCTTTCTATCACAACGTAAGTATATGTTGGATCTACTTGAGGAGACATGCATGATGGGATGTAAGTTAGTTGCTACACCCATGGATCCTAATACTAAAATGGTTTCAGATCAGGGGGAGTGGGTAGATTATCCTGAGTAGTACAGGAGACTTGTAGGGAAGCTGAATTACTAAACTATCACCTGTCCAAATATCTATTTTGCAGTGGGGGTTGTAAGTTGGTAGCTTGCTATGTGTTCCACATCTTGAGTCCGTATACAGAGTCCTAGAGTATCTTAAAGAGGGATCACCTTATGGAGATTATCTATAGAGATTATAGCCATTTGATTGTGTTTGGGTTTATAGTTGCTGATTGGGCTGGATCTAGATAAGAGATCAGGAATAGGGTATTGTATGTTTTTAGATGGTAATCTTATTTCCTGGAATAGCAAGAAGCTGAATGTTGTGGCTAAATCAAGTGTAGAAGCTGACTATAGAAGCATGAGTCATGCAACAGGAGAATTAGTGTGGCTTAAGAGTCTTATTCAAGAAATTGGGATTCCAGTGAAAACTCCTATGCACTTACACTATGATAATCAAGCTGCCATTTGTATTGCACCAAATCTGGTTTTTCATGAGAGGATGAAACATATTGAACTAGACTGTCACTTTGTTAGAGAAAAGATCCAAAGTGTGATATTGACACAACTTTTGTGAAGTCATAAGACTAGTTAGCTGATTTATGGATCAAGGCCTTACATTGTCCTCATATTGATTTCATCATAATAGGGATGCAAACGGATCAGATCGGATTCGAATCAGGGTGTATTCGAATCCAATCTGACATTGTTCATGTCGGATCTGATCCGATCCGAAGATCCTATCGGATCTGATAGGACTCAATTTGAATTTGAATCCTATCGGTAAGTCAGATCTGATCTGGTCCAACTTGTTTTCTTTAAAAATTATTAAATTATTAAAATAAAAATAAAATATACTAAATGAAATAAAGTAAAAACAAAAATACAAGTACTTTCTCCATTCTCCTCTCTTTTTTCTTCTTCTATTCTCTTTTCTCTTCTGTTTTCTTTCTTTCTTCCTTTCCATTTCAATCTGAACTGTTCTGTGGTTTAGTATTTCCATATTTTCACAATGATGATGAAAATAATATATTTCCAAAATTTCCTACAATTTTTTCTTTTTTTATTTCTATAAAAATTATTCTTATTTGTCACACTTATTTCTGTTTATTATGATGAATATATGATATTAGAGAGGTGTCCAAATGTTTTCTACATATTCTTTTTATATTTTTGATACTTCTGTGTGTTTTTATCTTTTTAGTTTTCATTGTTATTTAATTATGACACCAAGGGTTTACACATTAGACCCAAAAAGGTTGAATTGTTGGCTCACCATTAAATAGGAAAACGACCCCATTTTTTGTGTTGGTTTTAAATTTGTATTTAATTTCTTTCATCAATAAAAACAATTTTGCTTTGTCACACTTATTTTTCTTTAACATGGATAATTAATATAGGATTCAATGAAATGATAATGAGAGTCAATACCCTATGTATAAGACCTAGTGAGAGGAAATTAAATGAGGAAAAATGTAGTGGTTCAAATTACATTTCGTGTCCTATTAATTAGAGGGACCAAATTCACAATAGGGGTATTCTAGTCACGAATAGGATACAATGTATGTTAATGGAAGATAATACCTTAAAGACTCGATGAGAAGGATTTGAATGAGGAGAAAAGCGGTTGATCAAATTACATTTGCCTCTACAATTAGAGAGCAACCACACAAAATTTGGGGTATTTTAGTCAAAGAAAAGTTCCATACTCTCACACTTCTAATAGTAGTATATATATATACTTTCTTAATTCCACCCTAATAGAATGGTGCAAACTGTATTAGAAACTGGACCAAACTGTAATTATGGGGTTTGGTCTGGTTTGGTTTCTATACTAAAATGGTTTGGTTTGGTCAGAACTCAGACCATATTTTATTGGTTTTGTCCGAGATCTTCTCCAAACTGAACTGAACCAGACTGTGAACACCCTTATCTACAACACCACCCTGTTTGTCGAAAATGACCATTGTTGGTCATGTTTATTTTATTTGTTTTTTGTTTTTTGGGATGATTCCATTTTCAGAACATGCTGAAATTGAATACCTTAAGTAGAAAAATACCCCCTAAATTAACTCCTAAACTACTTACATAACCACCATGAAACTTAAAATAACTGTATTGATTATTGATATAAATTAGATACAACTAGATAAAACAGATCACTAGACTGGACTAATAGAATATAAAATGGCTAAATTACTCCTAAATTCCAAAAATACAACAAAAATTGGTAAAATCTCATATTTGATTTATGCCTTCTGCATCAACCAATTTATATTCACAATGTAGTATTGAAAATTGGGATGCTATAAGAGTGAACAACCAATATTCTATATCTATAAGTGTGATGTGAATGAGTGTATGGAACTTTTATTTGACTAAAATACCCTGGTTTTTGAATTTGGTTCCTTTATAATTGTAAGGATTGAAGTGTAATTTTGAACAACCACTTTTCTCCTCAATGAAATCTCTCTCATCAAGTCTTATGGTTATGGAATTAACTCCTATTAACATTCATTGAATCCTTTTCTTGACTAGAATACCCCAATTTTTGAATTTGGTCCCTCTTTAATAAGAGGGCACAAAAATGTAATTTGAACTACTACATTTTTCCTCGTTCAATTTCCTTACATTAAGTCTTATATTATTGTGTTAATTCACATTCTTTCATCCTGTGGAAATTTTGTGACTTGATGTATCTTATTAGTATAGTCCATGTTGTATATTACTTGTATTTTTTTCATTCCTTTCTCTTTCATCCCTATATGGGCATTCTTGTAATTGTACATATCTTTTAATATACAAGAGACTCTTTGAGGTGGGGGTCGATGATTTTCTAGACACCTCTAAGATTATTCTTGTTCTTTTCTCTATTCGGCCAAGGGTGTTGACATGGTATTAGAGTAGGTTACTCTTTGATCTATTTTCTCTTCTCTTGAACCTCACTAGAAGTAGTAATCCTGTTGTTCTCTTAGGATTTTCTGCCCTCTGTTCTTTACCCTTTTCTATTCAGTCCACTTTGCGCAACCAGCAGGAGAGATTTTATTAGATCTCTCTTGGGAGACGTTGGTTCGAGGCCAAACTTCAGTTCTCGTGTTGCCTAGACCTGATCTATTCTTCTTGGGGCTGCAATACTGTACAATTTCCTTTTTTGGACCACAACTTTGGACTTCAGGCCTTCTACACCAGCCTGCGATTTAAGATTTTCTCTCCATATTGAAGGGTTCTCTTAAGCTCTTTTTAACCCTTCACTTAGTTTTTGGTTTGGAGTTTTTTAAGGACTGTTTCGATCAACACAAGATCTGGTGTCGCCCTAGGGTTTTCTTGGTTCCCATTTATTTGTTTCAGATTTCAGATTGATATTTGAGAGATTTTAGATTCGACAGTCCTAAAACTTGCCTGCTTTTGGACTGTCAACTTGAGTTCTTGATTGCTGAAGCTGTCTATGGTATTTTATTGGGGTCCCTTGACTTCCTCTAGTATTGGAATACTTCTCTTTCCCACTAGACTAGAGTGGGTTGTTGTTGAATTTGGTTTTCTTTGATATCCTTGTGTCTGGACTGTTGTTTTCTTGCTGAAATGGCCTCTGATAGAGTCGATATTATTCCTATAAAATTGGATGGATCAACCTATGGGATTGACACTACTGTTGTAGCACATGGGAGTAAGAAATCTTCTACAAGTGGTGATTCTTTTGTTAAAGGTGATTCTCTGGCATCTATGGTTTGAAGGAAAACCATAGTGGTCAGGAGGTCTAGATATACCAATGGAACGACGAAGAGGAAAAGAGGTATGAGGATTTACAGGTGTAGTGGTAAGATGATGATCTAAAT
Source organism: Nelumbo nucifera (assembly GCF_000365185.1). Next base: position 227,277 of record NW_010729407.1, read on the forward strand.
CCTAAGGGAGGAGAATCGTAGGTGCAGGGGCTGGAGTACATAACCGCTTATGGGAGAAGAAGAGAATGTCCTCAGTAGAAGGAGGTGGAGCATCCTGTGAATCAAAGTTTGGCAAAACTAAAACAAACGGTGCAGAAAGTCTAGCAATTCTAGCAAAAAAAGAAATGTGCTCAAGGAAAACAACATTACGTAATATACGAATGCGACGAATAGAGGAATCATAACAAAAAAATCCTGTGGTCAGGATTGTAACCCACAAAGGCACACATGACATACTGTGCAGATAATTTAGAACGTTTACGAGAGGGAAGATGAACAAAGCACGTAGATCCAAAAATATGAAGCAAAGATAAATCTGGAGAATGACCAAGCAACTTCTGAAAGGGAGACATATTACCAAGAATAGAGGAAGGAATATAGTTGATCAAAAACACAACTGTACTGGTTGCCTCTACCCAAAAAGAAGGTGGAGTAAGGGACTCCTGCAATAATGTCCTCACAACAATAAGGATATGTCCATTCTTGCGCTTGGCCACACCATTCTATTGAGGAGTATTTGGACAACTTCGTTGCACTTGTATTCCATGATTCTTCAATTAGGACAAAAAGTCTCCATCAGTGTATTCTCCCCCTAAATCCGAACGGAGAATACACACTTGTGATTGAAACCGAACCTGTTCCATAGCATGGAACAACCTAAATGTTGGGAACACCTCTCACTTGTGGCAGAGATAGTATATTCACGTGTACTTGGTACAATCATCAATGGACGACACAAAATATTTGTATCCAAGTTGAGAAGTGGCAGATGCAGTCTAGACATCACTATGTATAATCTCAAAGGGAGAGGTAGCATGCTCAGACATATGTGGAAATGGTAAAGTACAACTCTTACTTAAACATTAGGAAACACAAAATGTATCAAAGGTTTGCAAGGAAGGAACTCTATTCTTAATAAGGCCTGAATCAAACAAAAATTTTAATTTCTCAGCATGTATATGACCCAAACATTTATGCCATGAGTCCGAAACATTATTTCTATGACTCAGAAAGGAATTAGAAGTGGAGGAACTGAAATAAGCTGATGCTGCTGCTGTTTGAGACTTGTTGAACTCCAATGCAAATAGGCGGCCCAACCTGCGCCCTTCCCTTTCACCTTCTCAGTGTTCCGGTCCTGAATGAAACATCCATCATGGGAAAAGGTGAGAATGTTACCTTCATCAACCAATTGGCCAACAGAAATCAGATTTGTAGTGAGATTAGAAACAAGAAAGGTCTTGATAAGAGGATAAGATGCAGTGGGTGAAAACTTAAGAGACAGATCACTACTACCAATGATGTTTAACTTTTCACCATTGGCTGTAACACTATGTTTGTAATCGGTTTTAGTAAGGCTCCTGCCATATGGTTGGTAGCTCTAAAGTCAATGATCCAAACATGAGAAGGAGAAGAATAATTGTTTTTATTGATGATAGATATAAAATACAAATCTAAAACCAATTGTAGATTGGGAGGTATGGAAACAACGGGGGTCTACCTAAGAGACGATAGATGACTGGGAAGGATGGGTAGGAAAGGGAGAGAGAGAAGTTGTAGAGAGTTTAAGGGCTGGAATTGCAGAAGGCTAAAACTTACACATGGATTCAAGAGAATGATCATGAGGAGGGACTCAAGCCTCTCCTATTTATAGAGAGAAAAAAGCGGGATCTGAGAGGAAAACTTTCTTGCTTTGGAAAGGTGGTTAGAGTTTGTTAGATCTAAAACAACCAAGCAACTTGGAGTCTCGCCACGTGTCCATGTGAATCCCTTGTAATTGGGAGTTCCTGCCTCTCGGAATCTGATAAGAGTTGCGGCAACCCAAGACCTGTGCATGGGAATAGCCAGCATGCATACCAAGTTTACAAGAAAAGGGAGAAGCCACGTCAGCAAGAAGTCCAAGTGGCTGACTGTTAGAACAGAATAACAGTCCTACAACAAGCTGTAACCATTTTGTAACAAACTGCAACTGTAAATAGCTTACCTGCCTATAAAAACCAGAAGAAGAAATGAAGAGGCAGGAATTCCATTCGAACTACTTCCCCTCTATCTCTCTCTCTCTCTCTCTCTCTCTCTGAATCCTTTTCTCCCTCTTTCTCTCTCTGTTTCCCTTCAATTTTCTCTCTCCTTAAGAGTGTGGTTCACTCTACGAACCCTGAGTTAGGCAGCACCTAACAGAATCTGCATGTGGGAATGTTCGTATCTATGACTCCTTCTATAAGTTTTTCCATCGTTATCCCATGTGACCCTTTGCGGGAAGTGCTTGAGTGTTTGAGGTGATATCATGGGTGACAAAATTGTAGGACATTGCAGGGTGTGATGCAAGAACCACTCAGGCTGCGATGTTATGGTTGAGCTAGATGTCATTTAAATAAGCCTTTGTGATGTTGAATCTAGCTGCAAGGTGATTGGGATAGTGCGATGGCTTTAGTGAAAATGTGGGGCTGGGATAACAATAGTTATCGTGAGGCTGGGCATGCATTGCGATATCTACATCTTGACATTTTGCGATGTGGTATTCTTGATACTTGCTGTTATCATGGCATTAGCCTTCATGAGGATGTGTTTAGGATGATGTCGCTACTATAGTCGGATGGTGTGATGTCGTGAATGATGTTGTAGACTCTTGAAATCTTAGCAAATTGTGACTCGGGATGATAAAGGGTTTGTGACGCTGGTTCTCGGATGCACAATTGCACCTTTGTTCTGGCAGTGAACATGGCCTCCATCGTAGGTTTTGCAATGGTTAATTCCATGTAATTACACCAACCAAAAAATAGAATTGTTTTCCTGTTTAGTGATGAGTCAACAATTCAACCTTTTGGGTCAAATGTGTCAACCATTGGTGTTATACTTTGATAATAATAAAAATTGAAAAAGATGAAAAAACACAACAATATAAAAATTTCAAAAAATTGTAGAAAACATTTGGGCACATCTCTAATATCATATATTTATCATATTAAACAAAAATAGGTGTGACAAATAAGAATAATTTTTATAGACATAGAAATAGAAAAAATTATAGAAAATTTTGGAAACATATTATTTACTATCATTAGTTCATCATCATAAAAAAATGCCACGTGCAAACCAAAAGACAATTCACACAAGTTGTCAGCATAGTTTTCAAGTTGACTAAGTGAGGCTAGGCAACCATAGGGCGCCCAGACGCCTAGGTGCCTAGGTGTGTGCCTAGGCGATGAAATTTGAAAATGTTAGTTTTATTAAGTTTTAGATGTAAATCAGTCCTTTAAATCTGATATAGGAAACTGATTAAAGCAAAAAAAAAAAAGAGAGAGAGAAAATAGGATTACAGCAGAATAGAAGATGAGGAAGAAGAAGAGAAAGGAGAAGAGAGTTCGATGGTTTCCTCTCTCCCTTCACTTATCTTTTATTAATCTTAATTAACTAGGCAAATTACAAGTCCACCCTTTAAGTGGGTAGCCAGCTAAGCAAGAACTTAAAAGAAATTAAAAAGAGGTTAACAGGCCCAAGAAGAAAAGGCCCATTAACACATAAAACAAATATAACATTGCTTAAACATAAAACAAAGGTCTCAAAGTAGGATCAAAGGTTCTTCTCAAAATATTCCTTAGCAATATCGGGTGTTAAATTGGGTAAGAATAAGTTCATTAAACTTTTGCACAATAGTTGGTACTTCATTCTGGTATCTCATGAGGTAAATCCAAGTATAACAAGAATAATCATTAATAAAGAGGATACAATACTTGTAACCCCCCATAGTAGGCAAATGATATGGCTCCCACACATTAGAGTGCACAATATGAAAAGGAGAAATAGATCTTTTATTGTTTACTAAATAAGCATGTCTACAATGCTTCACAAGTTTCAATGGATCACAATGAAGAGTTAATAAAGACATTCCCTTAAACATACTGGGAAACAAATGACTCAAAGTAGAAATCGGTAAATGACCAAATCGTAAATGACATAACATGACTCTATGAATAGACTCTAACAAAACAGACTCCAAGTCTACTCCATTAGGTGGTTCAAGACTCCTATCAGGTGTGTCCAACAGGTATATTCCATTCGCCTCATGGCCACTCTCAATTGCCTTTTGAGATTTTAGGTCCTGAAAAACACAATGGATAGGAAAAAAGGTTATGCTACAGTTCATGGATTTAGTCAAGCTACTAACAGATAAAAGGTTGGTATTAAGCTTGGGGACATGAAGAACAGAGGATATGACATGAGTGTAAGAGGCCTTGATATCTCCTTTGTCAGAGGCCTTGATTTGTTGAAGGTTGGTATGAAACTCTACCTTTACTGTTGCCAGCTGCTTCATAGCTGATTTTTCTTCACTTTCTTTATTTCCACCCTCAGGCACTATGGCAATATTAGCATTCTTAGGCTTTCCAGTCTGACCATTCTTCTTAAAGTTGTTTCGAAACCTATTTGGGAGAAAATCTGGATGAAGTTTCCAACAAGTGTCCTTAGTATGCTTTGGTTTCTTGCAATATTCACATATCACTTCTTTCTTCTCAGTTGGCCACTTTAGCTTTATTCTAGCATGTGCAAAGTGCTCTGTAGGTGGTCCCTGTAATTGTACTTGCCGCCTACTCTCCTTACTACTTACCATAGCATATGCTTGAGCAAGAGTGACTTTATCTTTAGTAGTCGATCAAGACTACAATCAGTCTTGAATTTGAAAGAAAAAAAGGAAAGATTTCAGAAGAAAAGAAGAAGAGAGGGAGAAAAGAAGCACACGAAGGGTTTTAGAAAAGAGAGAGAGGGTTGATCTTAATGATCTGCCGACCCACTCTTAATATTTATATATGTTGACTAATTGTAAAAGGGCTGAATTGCCCTTATTGCTTACATGGCAAATAAACTMATAAWAAAGYTRAAATAACAAGCTGTAACAACAAACTGAAATAACTACCAACTAACACTGACATAACTAACAAAAAACATATGCTATGCTGCCATACGAACACAGTGGGGACCACAGCAGTGGGGTCCACATCAGTGTTCTCTACATCTTTGACCAGGACGTTCTGCCTAGTAATGTCGAACTCAGAGTTGAGTCCTGTAAGAAACTCAAACACCCTGTCTCGTTCCACCAGTTTTCTAAATGTCTTTGCATCCTTGGTACTCTATACAACTATCTCCATAACAATAATTTCTTGCCATAGCTATTTCAACATGGAGTAGTAAACTACTACACTCTACTCTCCCTGCCCTAGATTGTTCATATCACACTTCAACTTATAGGCTCTTGCAACATTTAACTTTTGTGAATACTTTTCTGTAACACTATCCCAAATCTCCTTGGCTGAAGTCATTAGAGGTAATGCTGACTTATATGAGGTTGCATAGAGTTGACCAACCATCTAATCACTACGTAGTTCTCTTGCATCCTGACTTATATGAGGTAATGCTTGTGAGATACCCCACTTTACCTCTACTGCAAACATAAATCCGTATAGACTATGCCCAAGCTAGATAATTAGTCCCATCTAGTTTAATTGTGGTCACTCAAGTCAAAAAGGAATCTAACAGACCAACCCCGGATACCGGCATCTACTTTATTTCACTTGCAGATTGCTCCATTGATCAAACAAAAATAAAAAAGAAAAAACTAGTTAGTCTTTATAGACCCAACTGAGGTTAGTACAGTACATAGAGACTAAACAACTAGGGTTTCATTGAACCCGGTTATTGGAGAGGAAGAGAGGAGGTAGCTGCTCCTACCAGAGCTTCCCAACCTTCTTCAAATCTTAACTGCACACTTCTAGGCATCAAAATACACTTCCCAAGCTCTGAGCGTCACACCCAATCTTTCTCCTTAACCAGTAACTTGATAAATGTCTAGTCTGCTAGGGTTTTGGGTAGAAAAAATATAGCTTCACTTCTTGCCAATTTTTGGTCAGATTCTAACTCTCCAAACCCTCTATCAATGAGGCAAACTGTCCTCTAATTAATCAGAAACTTATCTCTTTATACACTCTTCTAATTGAAGGGTGTATGAAAAAAAAAGGAAAACAAAATCTGGCATAACTGCTCTGATACCAAGATGTAAATCTGTCCTTTAAATCTGATATAAAAAACTGATTAAAGCAGAAAAGAATGAGAGGGAAAAGAGGATTACAGCAGAATAGAAGAGGAAGATCGAGAAGAAGAAGAGAAAGGAGAAGAGAGTTCAATGGTTTCCTCTCTCCCTTCACTTAACTTTTATTAATCTTAACTAGCTAGGCTAATTACAAGTCTGCCTTTTAAGTGGGCGGCCAGCTAAGCAAGAACTTAAAAGAAATTAAAAAGTGGTTAACAGGCCCAAGAAGAAAAGGCCCATTAACACAAAACAAATATGACACTGCTTAGACATAAAACAAAAACTAGGGCCCATTCGATCCAGTCTCTACAGCTTTTACTTTTCCTATTATCCTATACTTTTACTTTTCCTATTAATTAGATATTTTTCTTTATTGCAAGCATGTACACTAACTATTAACAGTAGATATCATTCAAATAAGTGTTTCATATAAAAAAGCTAAAAACATAAAGTGTTATCAAAATAGCATGTATTCATGACTTCATGTTCAACATTTAAATATATTATTTTCAATAAATACGAGTTAAAACCAACCACACTAAAAAAATAAATACTAAAAATAATTTTTAACAAACAAAAAAAGTCAATAATAAATTAAACAAAGAAGCATTGCAAATTTACAACAAATGAACAAAGATGTAGGAACCAAATCAAACACATACCTTGATTGAAAGTTTGATATCTATTCTAAGCATTTAAAAGGAACTATGTAGGAACCAAATCAAGCAATGAATAAAACCATAACTAAAAAAACATGGCAATGCCAACTCATCTACTTAGGAACTTAAATTGAAAAACATATAGTCAAAAACTAAAAAGTAGAAATCATCTCCAATTCTCCACAAAAGAATAACAAAACATGAAGCTTATAGATGTATCATGATCAATAAAGAAAAATATCTAATTAATTTGAGTATCTAGGAAATAAGAATTCGTAATCCCTCCACTAAATCCAGCAACGTCATCAATAGCACAATCAACATCATCCTCATCCTCATCATCATCTTCCTCATCAAGTCCTATGACTTCATCTTTAATATCCTTAATGTTTCTATCCCACATTGAGTCTTCCACTTCTTGTTCTTGCACAACACTTTTAACTTTGTCTTGTCCCCTACTGTTGCTTCTCCCACGAGAGCCACGACCACTTCTACCTCTGCTTCTACTTGCACCGTAAGACCTCCATGCTAAATCCTTTGATTGAGCCTTATTCCTAGTGCTAGAAGTGCTTTGATTTCCCTCATTTGCCATTATCTAATGAAAATAAAACCAATGAGCAATGAGTGAATGACAACAATAAATTAACTTAATTAACAAACACAAATAAAAGGAACAATAATAAAGCTGATTCACATTCACTAATGATACATCATACATGAACAAAATCTGATTCACATTCACTAGTGATATTAAGAATGCTAATTAAGTGCAAAAATTTATGGGCAAACATAATACATGCAAGAAAAAAATAAAAACACAATGAACATAAAAGGGAAATGATATGTATGATGAATGATCAGTCCAGCATGCATGTCAATATCCATTTATTGAAATTTTGCTGCTTGCTACTTGTAATTTACCAATGGAACAGCCCCTGATATATATATTACAAAACAGGTAAAGAATAAGTAGGGGTGGATCCCCTGTTTTTTCACACAAAAATGGGGGCGAATCCCCTGCTTTCTCACATAAAAATAAAAAAAAATAGCAGGGGCAGAGCCTCTTTTTTTTTTTTTTTTTTTNAGGCGATGCTAGGCGACCATGGGGTGCCCAGTAGCCTAGGCGGATGCCTAGGCGATGGAATCTATAAATATATTAATTTATGGATTTCTATACTTGCTAATGGCGATGGCGGGACTTTTGGAGCGAGTGAGAGGCGTTGCAGAATGCAGAGATAAAAAAAGATTACACAGGGGCAGAGCCTCTTTTTTTTTTTTTTTTTTCACACCATAGTTGTCAAGGCGACTAGGCGATGCTAGGCGACCATGGGGTGCCCAGTAGCCTAGGCGGATGCCTAGGCGATGGAATCTATAAATATATTAATTTATGGATTTCTATACTTCCTAAAGGACCTAAACTATTTTATAAGTTATATTTGCTTATTAGCTACATATTACACTAAGCATAATCAATAAAATCTTTCATATAAGTATAATTTTCATGTGAAAACATAAAAATTAAACATTTGAATTAAAAGAAATAAGAAATCAAACAAGTGGACTGATAAAAAATATGCAATCAAGCAAGTTAACTAGTAAAGTGAGAGAAGAAGTCTACTAACATGGAAGTTCCAAGTTGGCAACACTAAAAAAAGTAAAAAAAAAAAACTAATAATTCAAAAATTTAGTTTCATATAATATAAGATAGAACCATAGTACCATAGCTTTTGGATGATTGAGTGTTGATCTTGAGTATTCTTTTTTCTGCAACTTTGCCTTCAATAAGAAAACATATTAAAAGAATTAATCAATCAATAAGAAATCAATCTTATCATTAACAAATGGAAGAAGAAGCACTACAACAAAAATAAAAATATTCATAAGAATTCAATAAATACCTTGGTTGATGCTTGGTACTTTAAGAAATAATAAGATGAACTATGAAAGTCATGAAACCATTTAAAACTAAAAAGCATAATAGCATATAATGAATAAGTAAAAAACTAAACTATAAATCATCATTCATCTCCACAAGTCCACACAAAATAAATATGAAGTCTAAAACTTTAAATGCATCATAGACAATACAATCCTTAAAGAAAATTCTCTATTCCTAATTAATTGGAGTGTTTAAGAAGTAAGAACCACCAACACCTCCATTGAATGCACCAACATCATTAGCACCATAATCAACATCTTCATCCTCATCATTATCATCATCAATATCTTCTTCATCTTCATTATCTTCCATATCATTGTCCCACGTCAAGTCTTCTTCTTCTTCTTGAACAACACTTTTGCCTTTATCTTGTCTTCCAGACTCACCTCTCCCACGACCACCTCTACCTCTTCTTGGTGTTGGACCCCCACTTGGATTTCTACGTCCATGTCCACTTCTTCTTGGCCTATTTGACCCTTCAAGGATTTTAGATGCCCCTAATGCTTCATCAACTTGAGTCCATGTAAGATCACACCCTTTATGGATCAAGTCATTTGAGGGGTCTTTCCCAATCAACCACTCACTGGTTTCATCTACATCATCAAAGCAAATAGGGTCAAATTACTTCGGATTTGCATGCCTTGTTGTAAATCTTTCTCGGAGGCGTTGGTTGTCTTGAACAAATACAAGATCATTGAGCCTCTTTTGATCAAGCCTATTCCTCTTTTTTGTATAAATCTACATTCACAACAAAATAAGAAAAATTATAAAAATAAGTATCTTAACTTCCATAAATTATTTTATCACAAAACCAAACATTAGGTCCATTACTTAGAACTTACATGCTCAAAAGTGCTCTAGTTGCGCTCACAAGCAGAAGAAGTGCATGTAATACCTAATATGTGTAATGCAATACGCCTAAGGTTTGGGGTGCAATGTCCATAGCTATGCCACCAATCAGCTACAAAATAGAAAAAATGAATTAAAACAATATAAGTTTAAAATAACAGGAATAAAATATAAATATAAGTTTCAAGAAAAGAAAGCTTATATTACTTAGTTGCTTCGTTTCACGTTGCCTAATTGCCAATTCTTTAGAGAAAGCACCACGAGCGTGCTTATACTCTTCCAACTGATGAGAGATCTTGTCTTGAATTTCAATATCACTGACCATTCTCTCAATGCAATCTAGAAAGCCCATTTCAAACTTTCCAATTGATGCTTCATCTTGTGCTTTAGCCTTATAATAAAGGGCTGGATTAAGAAAAAAACCAGCAAGGTGCAACAGATGTTGCATCATATTAGTCCAACGCCTATCAAAAATGTCTAAAATGGGCTTATACTCCCTTTCTTTCCCACTAAAATTTTCTTTTATTTTTTCTCTTGCTTGCTCCGTTGCATAGTAAAAATAACCCATTGCGGGTTTCTCATCACCATCAACCAATCGTAAAACCTCCACAATCGATTAAGCAGCCAAAGAGCAACTCTTACATTTTTCCAAAACCCAACAGAAAGCACAGTGCTTGATGCTCTTAGTCCATCTGACTTGTTAGCCATTTACTGTTGTTCCACACATCACCAACAAATAAAGCACGCAAGGGCTCCTTGAAAGTATACAAACTTTGTAAAGTTAGAAAAGAAGTAGCAAACCTTGTGACTGCACATCATACAAGATCTCTTCCATTTGTTTTTTCCCTCATGCGTTCAAGAAGAAGAGGATGCCTATAAATAAAAGCAGTCACTTGTCTTGCATTGGCAATACAACTTTTTGTAGACCTCAAATCTCCAATGTCTTCCAACATAAGGTCTAGACAATGAACAACACAAGGAGTCCAAAATAAACTCTTCCTCTTCAATCTTAAAAGATCACCGACAACAACATAAGCGGAGTGGTTATCATTAACCACTTGCACCACATGCTCCTCCCCTATCTTCTCAACAACTTTATCAATCAGCTCAAACAAAAAACTTGCATTATGGACTTCATTTGATTTATCAACCGATTTTAGAAAAAAAGTTCCTTCAGGAGAATTCACCAAAAAAATAAACAAAGATCTTTGCTTTTTATTAGTCCAAGATCTCTTCCATTTGTTTTTTCCCTCATGCGTGCAAGAAGAAGATGATGCCTATAAATAAAAGCAATCACTTGTCTTGCCTTGGCAATACAACTCTTTGTAGACCTCAAATCTCCAATGTCTTCCAACATAAGGTCTAGACAATGAACAACACAAGGAGTCCAAAATAAATTCTTCCTCTTCAATCTTAAAAGATCACTGACAAAAACATAAGCAGAGTGGTTATCAGTAATCACTTGCACCACATGCTCCTCCCCTATCTCCTCAGCAACTTTATCAATCAACTCAAACAGAAAACTCGCATTATGGACTTCATTTGATGCATCAACTGATTTTAGAAAAAAAGTTCCTTTAGGAGAATTCACCAAAAAAATAAACAAAGATCTTTGCCTTTTATTAGTCCATCCATCAGACATGATGGTACAACCATAAGTCTTCCAAGAAGCCTCATACTCCTTGTACATTAGCTTTGTTCTCTCAACCTCCCCTTTTAGGAGTGGCTCTCGTAACTCATGGTAACTTGGAGGCTTGTGTCCGGACCCGAATTGTACAATTGCTTCAACCATAACTTCAAAACTTTTCAACTTCACTGTATTGAAAGCAATTCTAGCTTGATAAAACCACTTTGCTACATATTCATTTACTTTTTTTCTTTCTTCCTTCTTCAAACGACTTTCAATGCTTGTTTGAACCAATTGTTCTTTATGCCTTGCTTCAACAACTTCTTTTGGACTTGGTCTGACAAAACTATCCATAAGTCCTCTGACATTTTTCTTATTTTTTGGTGGAAGGGGGGATTTGTAATTGGAGTGCTCCTACCACTTGAAATGGAGACACCTTCTATGGGTTGATTACTTTGATTGTTAGAACCCCTTTCAGATACAATTTGCTCCCATGCCCCACAATTATCTTCAATTGTAAAATCATCCAATGGTTTCTTCCTTTTATTTCTTTTGCATATATTCTTGCATCTCCTTGGCAATACTTGCAGTAGTTTTGGGACATTTAGTCACATCCCCATGTCCCCCAATCAAATGTTGTTTTATCCTTTTTATTCCTCCTTTAACAACTTTACCACATAATGAGCATGAAATTGCATTTTTATCTTCTAAATCATGCCAAAATGCATATTTCCATGCAGGGTCCTTTGATTGAGCCTTACGCCTAACACTGCCACTTTCCTCTTCAGATGTCATCCTCTATTTCTATTGAAAGAAAACCTAATCAGAAAATAAAATAAACAAAAATGTTATTATGTTAATTGTTAAACTAGAAAATAGTTAACAAAGCAAAGCAAGCAACGAAGTTTCACACAATATTGCAAATTTGCAAGATTCATAGTTTCATATATTTCATAAATCCTATGTAAGCAAGCAACCATAATGCAAATCAGCCAAAATAAAAAAATAAAAAACAAAACTAATAAAAAATCAGCCATAATGCCATATACATATAATCAGCCATATAATCAACCAAAATAAAAAAATAAAAAACAAAACTGATAAAAAATCAGCCATNTACATATAATCAGCCATATAATCAACCAAAATAAAAAAATAAAAAACAAAACTGATAAAAAATCAGCCATAATGCCATATACATATAATCAGCCAAAATAAAAAAAATAAAAACAAAAGTTACAAAACTAATAAAAAAGCAGCCATATAATCAGCCAAAATAAAAAAAAAAAACAAAAGTTACAAAACTGATAAAAAATCAGCCATATAATCAGCCAAAAAAAATAAAATACAAAATGATAAAAAATCAGCAATATAATCAGCTAAAATAAAAAAAAATAAAATACAAATCTGATAAAAAAATCAGCCATTGAGCCAAAATAAAAAAAATACAAAACTGATAAAAAATCACTAAATCAGCCATATAATCAACCATATAATCAGCCATTTCAGATTTTCAAAATAAAGCATTTCAAATTCAAACATATCTCACATTTTCAATTCAGCAATCAACATACAATCAAATTCAAAATAAAACATTTCAAAAAACAAAAAAAAACAAAAGAATGGACTCAAGGACTCAAAGGGGCGGACTACTATTGGAAGTTGGAACACTTGGACAGTTGGACTCATGACCTCATGGGGCCGAATGGAAGAAGAAGAAGAAGAAGAAGAAGAAGAAGAAGAGTGGAGAGAGGACTGAGTCGACTGGCTAATGAGAGGACAGAGGAGTATAGGGGCGGAGCCCCTGTTTTTGACTTTTTTCGAAAAAAAAAAGAAAAGGAGGTTTGGCGGAAGAAGAAGAAGAAGAAAACTGAAGAAAGAAACTTACCTGCCGCTGCCGGAGCTGAGGTGCGATGGAGGTGGGCTGGGGCTCGAGCTGGTGTTTGGTTCTCCTCCCTCTCCAATCGAAAAGCCCTTTTGACAGAGAATAAAATGAATATTAACTTGTTTCTTGTCTTAATACTTAAGAGTTAAGATGATATCATGTAGCTGATATATTTTAAAACAATACAACCACCAATAAAATTTCAAAACAATAAATTAAATAAAAAATAATTTTATTGTATGTAAATAGGCGCCCGCCTAAGTCTTTGGGTGGGCGCCTAGTATGTAAAACTTGGGTCGTCTGGGCGAGGAGACCATGAAGAGCCGCCTAGTCGCCTTGACAACTATGTTTCACACAAAACTGATAAAAAAACATAGTGTTTTTGCACACAAACAATGGAAAAAAAGCAGTGGGGCAGAACCCCTGTTTTGTGCTACAAAACTTGAAAAAGAATGTGGGGGTGGCAGAGCCCCTGTTTCTGTCATGCAAACTGAAAAAAGTAGTACTTGGAGCTGGAGCTGGTCGACTTGGAACAGCTGGACTGGAACGATGGAGTTCCTCTCCTTCTTCCTTCACAGTTCGGTGGGTTTGGTCGAATGGGAAAACCTTACAACAAGACAAAACTTAGTTTATCATTTAGACAACAAATAAAAAAATGTTAATATATAACAGGGTGTATGTTATAAACATAAAACCACCAATAACATTTCACAAAAAAATAAAAAATGTCAGGATTGATTCAACTAGGTTCCTGACTTGTATTTAAAAATGTTAGGATTAATGCCAAGAAGTTCATAAAATGCAGCTTGACATGACCTTCGTTATTTTTCGCAAAGAGAAATAACATGCTAACATAAAGACATGGAGAATTGCAATTTTCTTACTGTCAGGTTAGTATATTGGGCGCATTGTGTCATCCAAAAGGATCTACTTGATCTGGGAAAAGTGCAATCAATAAATGAATTGATTGGCCTTCTCAGTATACTATTTGCAAGGACTATAGTTTTCATAGATTTGCATCACTCTATTTCCAGTTTGTACAAAATTTCAGCACATTGTTGTTCCATAATGAATTGAATGAGCAAAGATATCCTCCAATGAACCAAAGAATAAGAGGATATCCTTTCATTGGTTAAGATTTTGTTGTCAGAATCTTCTATTCTTGTGTTACCCGATTTTACTATAACATTTCAGGTTACTTGTGATGGTTTGTACATTGGTGTAGGTGCAATACCAAGTCAATAGGCAAGCCTTCAGCATCTTATAGTGAGAAACTTAGAGGGGGAAGCTAAGGAACTGCACCTATGAGATTTGTTTCTAAGTTATCATGCAACCATTATGTCGTTAGCAGCATTACATGCTGCAAAGAGAATTACAGCAGAATACATGGGTAGTACTTCCACCTTCTCTCTTCCCTTCATCATCTTATAGTGAGAAACTCAATGGGGAAAAGCTGAGGAACTGCACCTATGAGATTTGCTTCTAAGTTGTCATGCAAGCATTATGTCATTAGCAGCATCGCATGCTGCAAATAGAATTATAGCAGAATATTTGGGTAGTACTTTTTCAATTAACAAAAAAAAAAAAATATTTGGGTAGTACTTCCACCTTTTTGATGTAACTATTTCACAATGTTTTGATGTTCAGTAAGGAAGGGTGATGTGGTGTCCCATTTTCAGAAGACCTTTGATTGGAAATTTGAAGAATGTGCAAGTTTACTGGCTAAGTTGTAAGAGGTGGAGGTTAATTATGAGGGTCTGGATGTGAGATGGTGAAGGGATGTAGAAATGGATAATTTACAGTGATATCTTACTACAAAGCTTTGGCAGAAAGACAGTTTGAGAGGGATATATTCTTTGTGAATCAGATGATGAAAACAGCATGCATCTTTTGGTGGACCATGTGATGTAGGACCAACTCAATTCCAGTCCTTAGAGAATGTTGAATGGTCTTCTTGATTAGAGTTTTATGGTTGTCAATGGCTGTAATGGCTTCTTGAAGGAATAAAGGAGAAAATAGGGAGAGAAATAAGAGAAAAATACCTGGAGTCACTCACAAGGTGCCTAGAATCACTCTAGGTCATGAGAATCACTCACCATGGCTAGCATAAGCTGAAGAAAACTCAATATGATTTATTGCCTTTGTGTAAAAGGTCCATACATATTTATAGACTCTAAACTCATAACAATTCTAGGGGTCAAACTGTTAGACTCATAATAGTCTTAGGAGTCAAACTATTAGACTCAATAATCCTAGTAGGACTAAAACTAAGCTGTCATATCCTGTTTCAATTCAAAGAAGACTCAATAACTCTAATCCTTCTTATGCAATGGCACTGAAATTTTAAACATAAACAAACTATAACTAGGCAATTTAAACCCTATCATTGGACCCCACAAAAAATTGCAAAAGTGACAAAAATACCCCTACTGTCCAAAAATACAAAAATACATAAAATATCATAAAATTCCAATTTTGGCTCTTCAGCTCCTGCATCATTCTCCCTGGGTTGAAAAAAACTTGTCCTCGTGTTTTGAAGAACTTGAGGATGAAAAGTTATGCCTTAATTACAAATGGAGTAGGACGTCCCATAGCTATATGCTTGGACTGTAGAGTAGGGGCTACACACAGAACTAGAAAAGGATCTTGAAAGAAATGTATTTCTGAAACACTGCCTTCCCTAACCATCTTTGTTAAATCGTTGATAACATTAGTTTTTTGAACACTTGATTTATCAACCAACCATTGTGATGAATCTTCCCCTCGCTTATCCAAACTCTTAATTGCAACATTTGGAACCTTTGCTTCAACCTCTACCTTAGGAATCACCATTTCTATGTGTTTTGCTATCCTTGGTTCTTCAACAAACTCTAGGACTCCTTCCATTGTTGATGTTGGTGGAACTTGATTCTTGAATTAGTTGTAGTTGAACTTGAAAGGTAAAGCTACTTATTTTCTTATTAGGATCTACTACAGTCAACACATTTGTATCTTGCACCTGAATTTCTTTAACTCTCTCCTCTTCTATTTCTTCTTGATCATTAACCTCAGGCTGATCATTAACCTCAGTCAACACATTTGTTTTTTTTTGGCCTGCACCCTCTTGATTTTTGATATCTACAATTTTTATAGCTTGAAATTCTTCTTCTTTAGCTTCATCCTCAACTTCAGCAATAGGATAGGCATCAATATGCAAGGAATCATCTACTTTCTTTTCAACTTTGTACCTTCTTCCCACTGACTTCAAGTTCTTTGTTGTAACCTGCTGCTGCTTCTTTTGCCTGATATTAATCAACTCCATATATAGATCATCATGGAAGTCTAGTGTGATGTACTTTTCTTGCAAACACCTCTTCATCTCTGCCCATGTACTAATTGGATCATCACCTCTATTTTCTAATCGTTGCTCAAGGCTTCTCCACCATACTTTAGCATGACCCATCAGCTTCATGCACGCAAATCCAATCCTTTGTTTGTCAAGCATATCATGCCAATCAAAATATTAGTCTAGTTCAGCAACCCAATCAAAGAATTCTTGCGGATCATCATCTCCTTTGAAATCTGGTATTTCCCTTTCTCAATGGCTGTAATGACTTCTTGAAGGAATAATAGAGAAAATACCTGTAATCACTCACAGGGTAACTACAATCACTCTAGGGCATGGGAATCATAAAACTGAGCTGGTCCTACATCACCATGGCTACACAATTTTTGTGTGGGACTACTTTGGAAACGAGCTGTGGTCACCTCAAACATCTAAAGAAATCTTTGAGTTATGGCCACTAGAGGCAAAGGTTTTCTGGAGTTGCATTTCATTTGCAGCATGTTGGGAAGTTTGGAAAGAAATAAACAGGAGGATGTTTGAAGCGAAACAATAATCAAAAGAGAAGTTATGTAGGATAGTAGGTGTTAAATTGCTCAATTGAGTGTTGGTGCTTCCAGATTTTCAAGGAATCAAGAGAGAAGAGTTTGGAGCTGAATTTTGGAAGACTTTAGACCTGCAGTAATAGATTGTGTTATTGTATTTGTTTATTTTTGTCTGTTTTTGTTTGAAGTTCAGTGTTCTATATGTATTAGGTGATGCCCCATCACCCAATTATCTCTGTATTTTTTTCCTTTTCAATGAAACGCTATTTTATATTGTTCTTCAAAAAAACGTGACTAGTGGTAGTTATCAGGTATAAATTTTTGTTCCACATCTCTTGTTTGGTTATCTCTTTTGCATCACAAAATATTGGAGGCTGATTCAAAGTTGAATTCAACCCTGAGCTACTTTATAAAAACAGAGCTGTTTTCTTATTGTTTGATGCATGCTGAATTTCAACATAGCATTTTTTTTTCTTGTCCTCTGTTGCCTTCATTTTTTCTATATTGGTTAGTTTCTTGAAGGTCAATAATAAATGATAAAGATCTTGATACATTTGAAACTGGAAATTGTTGGGTTGTTTATTTTATTTGTGTTTGGGTGTGTATTTATATAAATATTTTTTGTTGACAGCGGTTATTTGTAGCTCAAACAGATCATACGGAGACATCTTCATGTATTATCAGTCCCCCACAAGTGAAGTATGACCTTTAATCTACTTGCCAGCTCTGTTTGTTATATTTACTGTAATTTGTGTCCAATTACTTCTTTTGTTTTCTGTAGCTTTTTGTTGAATGGGAGGGGAGTGGATAGAAGAGTTTACATTTCAATGGTATATATATCTTCACTAACACAATTTTCTTTTTGTAGTGGAACGCTACTATGATGAGCAATGCTTGCATGCATGCTTTTTGCATGATATTTCATATCTAACATCAGTGTGCTCTGACTTGGTGGTGTAAGAGCATAGACCTTCCTAAGGACATGCCCAGGCATAAGACCAGACCAAACCTGAGTGCGATCTGTGACTTGAACCGCTCCTGGTCCATGCCTGAACACCATCTAATCGTAGTTGGGTCACAATTAGACTATACCAGACTTCGAAACCTGTGTGCGATCCCAGTCGTGCACCCCCAACTAAAACATTCAAATAGGACACACACCGATTGGAAGGACAATCGGCTGGTACCATATCTCCCACGTGTTAACAATAACCAACCTATAGCTGCCTGGTGAGGAGATTTGTCTGGACACGAAATTATCCTCTTTCACAGAAATAAATATGATATTCCTTTACCGAAAAGTAAAGTAATTGTAAATCATACCTCCACTAATTCTGAAAAATAAACCATAAAGGGAAGAAAGATGAGAGAAGATCAAACCCCTCTTCTGTCCTCTAATTACTTTTATTAATCCGATTGTAAAATTCAGTACAATGACAACATAACATACTAATAATAGCACCATTAAATAAAAAGACTAAGGCCTACTAACTGATTACTGGCCCAATAAATCACAGCCCACTAACTGAAAACATAACATACTAGTAGTAGCACCATAAATTAAAATGACTAAGTCCCATTCAGCCCATCATCTCTACATTCCTCCTCAAGTTGAGCATTGATATCAATCATGCCAACTTGCTTACATAGTGGTGTAACCTTGCCTTGGGGACACCCTTCGTCAAAGCATCTGCTAATTGTTGCTCTGAGGCAATGAAAGGAAGGCAGACTTCTCTTGATGCCACTCTCTCTTATGAAGTGTTTGTCTACTTCAATGTTTTTTTGTTTTATCATGCTGAACTGGGTTATGAACAATGTTTTTAGTAGACTGATTATCATAGTACAACATTAGGAGATTATCATAAGTGATTAGGGTGAGCATGGGTTGGTTCGGTTCAGTTTGGTTCCAAGGCAGAACCTGGAACTGTCCCTGTAAAGGTTGGTTCCAGGGTCGGTTCTGGCCTTGTTGGTTCCAAAGGTCTACCCATGGAACCTATTCTTTAAAAATTTAATAACCTGAACTAGTTCTTTAAAAAATTAATTTCATGAACATGTTCTTTAAAAATTCAATAACCTGAAAACCTGAACCTATTCTTTGAAAAATTAATAACATGACATCTAAGTGAAATGTCCACCATAACTTGGATATGGTAGTATATATTACTTATTAAATTGTGTTAATATAATATTAAGAATTATCAATATAACACATGGACATTTAGAAATATTAATAATTCAAAATTGTGAGTAATTCGATTAACCCTAGCTCAGTCCTAGGTCTGAAGTAAGTAAGAAGAGAGAGAGAGAGAGAAGAAGGTGAGAGGGTTCGGTCTGAGAAGAAGAAAGGTCACCTCTCTCAGCCGACCCACTTTGTATTTATATTTTTTGTATTAGATTACAAAAGACATAGTTGTCCCTCATTAAGTATGAGACACACAACTTAAACTCTGCCAAAATAGGCAACTTAACCTTAATTAGATAGACAAAAGACTTAACTACCCTTGTACTATCGATTCTAACAAAAATAATAATTGAGTGAAAATTAATTTAAAATATTATATTGTTGAAAGTGAAATAAATCTAATCTGATTTGAAATCTGTGATAAGAAGAAAAGGAAAAGTTTGTGCAGAGAAGAGAAGAAGAGAAAGATTGAAGAAAATGGGGAGAAGCCAAAAGAACAGATCTGGCTGCCTCTTTCACCATCTTATATACTCGTAATTAAAAAAGGAGACAATGACAAGTATACCCTTAGTAAGTTGACTATTATAAAATGCAAGTAAACATTCTTAAGCAAAACATAAACTAATAGGCCTTGGGCCCAATAACAAATGTTCTCAGCTCAATCTCAACACTCCCCCTCATGTTGGGGATAGATGTCACACATCCCCAACTTGTGTAGATCATGCTCAAGCTTGTTTCTTGCAACACCTTTTGTAAGAACATCAGCTAGTTGTAAGTCAGATGCAAAATATGGTAAGCACACTTCTCCGGATGTCACCCTCTTCCTTATAAAGTGTCTATCCACTTTTATATGCTTCGTCCTGTCATGCTTCAAATTGTCTATAGACCCCTTAAACTTAATTCAAATCTCCAGTTAGCTAGGGTTTTCAAGAAACCCTTGCTAATCAATCAGTCAGTCAATTCTCCACAAACCTCCCCAACTGGGCTGTATAAGCTGTTAATCAATCAGTCAGTCAATTCTCCACACACATTGTGTATGGGCCTAAAAGAGAAAACTGAAAAAGTTAAGGACTTGTTTTGATACCAAGTTGTAAATCACACCTGCACTAATTCTGAAAAACAAACCAAAAGAAAGGGGAAGAAGATGGAAGAAGAAAGAGTTCAGAAGAAGAAGGGAAGGGAAGAAAGGGAAGGAAGAAGAGAGAAGATTGAACCCCTCTTCAGTCCCCAATAAGGTGGTCACTAAATAAACAATAAAAAGAAAGAAAACTGTCCCCATAAACTAAGGCCCACTAGTTGAAAACATTACATACTAATAACACCACCTGTAAAATAAAAGGACTAAGGCCCATTTGGCCTTTCACCTCTACAAAACTAATACACTGTTTAAGGAAAGAGACCAGCAGACAAGGCCTCAAGTGCATCAAAGTTTTCCAATGGTAGCAAGCCATAGAACGACTATAAAAAGGCTATAGGAAAAGCTAACAGCAAATTATCTTACCCATAGCACCCTTAGCGTAAATCTGCACAACTCTTAGCCTACTACCTCTGCAATGTGCGTAGGGAAAGGCTTCGGCTTACCAGCTGCATCAACTGGGCAGTCTTGAACCCTTCCTCCTAGAACTACTTTCAGAGCCTTCAGACTGAATTGCCCTCCCTGGTAGCCTTACAGGTGGGGGTACCCCATGAAAAGTCACTCTAGGAGACAAGTGCTAAAATGGGTCTTACCATGTCTTTTGTCATAAGTCAAGGATGGCCCATAAAGCATTGCATGCCAGCACAGCTATATTTTTTCAGCATTTTATTTATTTTGCTTTCTCTAATGTTGTAACATAGCTTCTGTAATTACTTGTTAATATGTTGCATCATCTGATCAGGATAGTGGACCACAATTCCCAACAAATCTGAAATCAATGCTTAAATATGGAACAAATCTTCTGCAAGCTGTTGGGCACTTTAATGGTATGTGTGAACATACTCTTTAAGGTCTAGCTATCATAAGTTTTTTTATATAAATGATGTGGCTTGCATATCATGTGTCTTAAATTATTTGCAGCTAAATATATTATAGCCGTAGCCTTTATGAGTGATGTTGCATCATCTGATAATCCGGAGCTACAAGATTATGTTCAACCTGCTGTCTCTTCACTTGATTCAGGTATGCAGAGAAGAAGGTAGCAGAAGTGAAAAGTAGATTTAGGCTTTTGTTTCATCAATGTCCTAATGTAAATTGCCAAATCATGCTTTTGAAAATGCAGACATGTTTTTTTTCAATGTCCTAATGTAGAAGAATGAAGGCTAAGTTTTTAATGAATTTAACCAATGATGGTCCTATTATCCCAGGTATTGGGAGGATGACTGGATAAAATGCAAGAATAACTAGTAGTCATTGAAACTGAAACCTATCATTTGATAGAGTAATAGACAATTATGTTTAATTGTCTCTTTATCATTTACTCATTTATCATTCATTGTATATGCATTGTCTGATAATGGACAATCTTCTTGGTGGGCTAGAGTGATGGAATTTACCTTGGCACTTCCCAACTATTAGAGTTGTCATGTTAGTCAATACTAGAGAGTCTGAGTTAGTGAGTCAAATTATGTTGTGGCTTAATCGGTTGGATCATTTGTTTTTTACTTATTTGAGTTTTTAGTTTCCTCATTGGTTCGAGTTAATTAAAGTGTCAAGCCTGGAGTGTGAAGGTTGTTAATTGGCAAAGCATTGTAGACACTTTTTTTCATTAAGTAATACAAGAAGTACTTTCCCAGTTTTAAAAAACTGCATTTTTTCAATGTTCCTCTTAAGGAACAATTTCCTTCTTTGTATGCTCTTTCTGAATTTAAAAATGAGCCAGTTTCTTCATTCATCACCCTTCTTCTTCCAGTTCGGGGTTTGGGTGGGACCTGGGTCTAAGGAGGGCTGTGAGGGATTCAAACCTTGATAGTATTTCAAGCCTCTTTGAACTTCTTGATAATGTTTTCTTGGACCCTTCTAAGGTGGACTCTAGAATTTGGACCCCTACCCCCATGGGCTCTTTTTCTTGCACTTCCTTCTTCAAAGTCCTTTGCCAGTCCACCAGTCTTACAACCTCCCCTTTCCTGGTTAGTGAGGTTTGGTGCAGACCTATTCCTCCTAGGATTGGTAGTTTTTGTTGGGAAGCCTATTTGGAAAGATTCAACACTAGGGATTTGCTCCAAAAGAAGAGACCCAATACTTGTTTGTCACCTCGTTGGTGTGTTTTTTGCAAAGCGGATGGGGTGATTGGTTTTCACTTACTGGTGTCTTTCCAATTTGCAAAGTCAATCTGGGAGTGGGCTTTTTCTCTCTTTGGGTGTAGGTGGAACCCTCCATCAAACTTGCAGAGCCTATTTTCCCCTTCCTTTTTCAGGTGGCAGATGAAAAGGGGAAGGACTATGTGGAGAGGTCTGAGGGTTGCAGTATGCTGGACATCATGGGAAGAAAGAAATACTAGGATCTTCTTAGAAAATGAGAGAGGGGTTGAAGAATTGAGGGCTGTGATCCACATAAGGGCAGTATAGTGGCTGAAATCACTAGAACTATTTACAGATTACACAGTGGAAGACATGTTGAGAAAGTGGGGCGAGATTGCAAACTGCACTCAGGTCAAACCAATAATAAGGGTGTCCTGGACTCCCCCACCTACTGGCATCTTAAAGTTAAATTTTGATGGGAGTTGTAGGGGGAATTCGGGATAATCAGGGATTGGAAGTGTTTTTAGGGATGAGAACGGGGTCATTTATGCCCTGTTCTCAGGCCCAATTGGTGTGGGGGAATCCCTTAGAGCTGAGATCTTGGCAGTTATGGAAGGAGTTCAAAAAGCCAAGGAGATGAATGTCAGGAAACTCATAATTGAAGGGGACTCGGAGGTGGCTGATTAAAGATGACTGTTGTTTATGGAACTACAGAAATGAGAAGAGGAAATTCAGGTGGCTGGTGCGGGAGATGGAAATTAGGATGAGTTGGGTTAAGAGATCAACTAACTCTTTAGCTGATGGATTAGCTAAACAAGGGATAGAAAGGGAAGCAATGTTTTGGGCTAAGCTGTAACTTAATTGTTTCTTTTGTTTCTTTTTTTTTTCTCTTTGGAGGGTTTAAGTTGTATTCGGAAGATAAGAGTTCTTGTCTTCCTTGCTGTAAATATTTTGATTTTTCAATGAATTGAATGAATTTGTTATTGTTCAAAAAAATAAAAAAACTGCATTTTTCAAGGATCGTTCTTGAAACAAACCGGACCAGATCTGAAGCCAAATGAATGGGAGAGCAATACCTGATACGGAATCCACACGTGTAGCTCCCAACGTAGGTGTTCACGCCCAAAGAGGGTACCAAAACCCGCTTCCACTGAAGATGGCGTAGCTTGAGATGAAGGAGGTTCAGCAATGCAGTCCTTCAGCAAGAACTGCTATCCTTCAGCAAGGATCAAGCAAGGAGTGTGAGCACGAAATCAGATATGATTTTCTAGCAAAATCAGAGGTAGAAACTGATCTCTATCAGTCCAAGAAATTGGAGATTGAATTAGGGTTAGGGCGGCAAGAACAGAGAGAGAGAACTAAATGCAGAAAGGTGAAAATTAAAGCAGTTCGCCCCCTCTATTTATAAGCCTTCAAGATCAGCTCTCCTAATTCTATTAGGAGTTCTTTGACCCAAATCTTTATTTGGATCTGAACTCTT
The DNA here is from genome assembly GCF_000365185.1 of Nelumbo nucifera. The sequence goes on from NW_010729407.1 coordinate 251,096, forward strand.
AAGTGGATAAGACTTATCCTCTTATCCTCTTGCTGATCCAAACCTAGATCTAAACCCAAATTCGCCCAAAGTCACATGACTGCTTAAGCTGTCATGTGACTTCTTAATTAATCCAGCATTAAGCTTGCAAGCTCACTTCCCCTTTTAATTGCTGGCTAACTTGGCTCTCTTTGTATGGTGTGGGACCTTAACATTGATCTCACAAAATCTACATGGGTTCAGCCTAGCCTCTGTTACAAGGCCTGGCTGAATTCACTGTTGTATACAGTGAACCCCTGAGTCCATCAGTATGGGCTCTTAATGGGCCCAACATTTACACTAAATGGTCCTTGAGTCTAACCACCTTATGAAGGCCCAAGGACTGGTTCTTAAGTGAGATTAGCCCATCAGGTATAAAAGCCCTAAATGGTCTTACACTTAACCTCTCAGCCCATAATGATCAAACACTGCCCCACAAGAGAGGACATCTCCTTCGGCTGTAAGGTACAATGTTGCATTCTCTACTCGGATGGATCCCGAGAATTAAAACCTTTTGCAAACCTTTTCATAAAATATATATATATATATATATATATATTCACATAAATATATTTTGCAAAACAAATCTCAAACACGGTTGAAATCTACTGTTGATAGTTTTGGTTTCCATCATAGAGAGTGCAATCCCCGATCATTCACTTTGTCCGACAAAGGGGCTGATCCTGTCATTATGATCACCCACTCAAGTGAATTCTTAGACTGCCCCAACATACCCAGGTTTTGACCCCCGCTAAGGATCTCACTGATTGGCATGTCAAAGACAGCCTAATCCGACACCTAGTGTAGTACCATAATTGAGTCTAGGGGTTAGGTGTAACTTTCCAGTTTTTCCCATCAGTCTCCAAGGTCCAGGGCACAACTGGAAATTGGTTCGGGTTCAGTGTCTTAAGCAAACACACACTATATGTGCTTCGGGTCTAACCCTGATAGCTGAGACAATCTGCCCCAACTGACTTGGCAGCACATTAGTGTCAGCCTTGGTAGGATAAACCTCCCAGGTCTATCCAACGGCTGAGAACATTCTAAACTAACACGAGTCTCATAAGTGTCCAGTTTAAGGGTAATTACACAGAAACACACCAAGTATAACATGAATCAATTATGTACTTTTATTCATTTGCAATAAATGTGAAATGTACATCAATCTGATTGGAGCTAACAGATTTCAGATATTTTTTGTTATTTGTTGATGATTATTCACTCTATTCTTGTCTTTATCTAATGTCCTCACATGATGGAGTTCCTTCCCTTGTTTCTTAGTTTTACCAAATGATTCTTACACGATTCGACATATGAAATTAAGGTGTTTTGACTTAATAATGCTATAGAGTTTTATAAAAAGAACCTCTAGTTCTTATCTCTCGGAACATGGAATTGTACATCAGAGCTCCTGTACTTATTCTCCACAACATATTGTAGAAGTATCCTAAAGCATTTGATTACTACCCTTTGTTCCATTTCGTTTTTGAGGGTTGTAGTTTCTACAATAATTTTTTTTTGATTAATCGTATGCCTTCTAGGGTTCATGGGTTTCAAACTCCGTACAACATCTTATTTCCTAATGGAGAATTGTTTTATATTCCTTTGTGGGTCTATGGGTGTCCCTTCTATTCCTTTTGTTCTTTTATCTTCTCTTGCTCCTCTACTTGCTCCCACATTTCCATTACCATCTCCTTTTCATGTCTCTTCTCGGTTTTTCAGTGTTAGCGCAAGAGGGTTGATTCTAATGTTCTTGAAGAACTAGTTCCATTGTCAGTTGATCCTTTTTAGACTTTAGAATCACTAGACATTGATCTAGGTATTTCTTTTGTTGAATTTGTTCCCATTGTTGATATTATCCTTGTTATTGTTAATAATACACCTCTTCGTAGTGATCTTGATCTTCCCATTGCATTCTGCAAGGGGAAGAGACGAAGCACTTCCATAGCTCACTTTATTTCACACCATATCTCATATAACTCTCTTTTATCATCCTATCATGTTTTCTTGTCTTCTCTTGCTTTTATGTCTATACCTAGGATTGTCACTAAGGCTCCTTTTAATCACTGGTTAGATATGCTGGTCATATGGTCTGACGCACCATAATCTATAATCCAAGGGATTTTATGATTACATGACATAGTAGCATGATTTGCAAAAGCATGAATACTTGAGTGAGCAAAGGTGGATATAGCTTCCAACACGTCTCCTTGGTGTGCTTCAATTTCTTGCAGTTTTCATATATCACTTCTTTCTTTTTAGTCGGCCCCTTTGACTTTATCCTAGAATGGGCAAAATGCTTAATGAGTGGAGGTCCTTGTAATTGTACTTTCTTCTACTCTCATAGAACTCAGGGTTGAGTCTTATGAGAAACTCAAACACCCTGTTTCTTTCTACTAGCTTTTTGTATGTCTCTACATCTTTGGTACTCTCCCACACAACTGTCTCCCTTACATTAATCTCTTGCCTCGATGACTTCAACATAGAGTAGTACACAACTACACTCTACTCCTTTTGTCTTAGATTATTCACATCATTCTTCACCTTATAGGCTTTTGCAACATTCAACTTTTGAGAGTATGTTTCTGTAACGCTGTCCCAAATTTCCTTGATCGAATTCATCTAGAGGTATTGCTGGATTATGTAAGGTTGCAAAGAGTTGACTAACCATCCAATCACTATATAGTTCCCTGCATCCATTTTTCATATGTAGGACCAATTTTTGATGGTTTCTCCTTACTACCTATAAGGTAACCCAATTTACCTCTACTGCAAACATAAATCTGTATGAATTGTGCTCAAACCAAGTAAATCCTTCCATCTAGCTTAATTGTTGTCACACCAGTCAGAACAGAATCTGCTAGACCAACCCCGGACACCGGGGTTCTGTTTCATCTCACTTCTAGATTGCTCCATTAACCAAACGAAAATCCAAAAGCAATGATAGTTCCTATGGCACAAATTGTGATCAGTCCCGCACCTATAGGCCCCAAAAATTAGGGTTTCACTACTCTCGGCTATGTTGAGCGCCACTCTCACACTGTCTCTTTAATCTATAATTGGGAATAAAAACTCTCTAGCGGCTAGGGTTTTGAGCAAAAAACAACAGCCTCAATTTCTTGTCAATCTATAGCAGTTTCTATCTCTCCAAACCCTCTACCAACTAGGATCAAATGATCTCAAAACAATCAGCAATCTATCTCTCCATACACTCTTCTAAGCAAAGGGTGTATGGGGAAAAAAAAAAAGGAAGGGAGAAAAAACAGGAAAGGTGCTCTGATACAAAGATGTGATTCAGTCCAATACAATCAGAAAATAAATCTCAGATTATAAGTAGAAAAGTGAGAGAAAATAAGAGAAACAGTAGATAAGAGAAGAAAGAAGATGAAGAAGAAAGGAGGAGAAGATTGTTCGACCACTTCCTCCCTTACTCCTTTAATCTTTTATTAATCTTAACTTAATGGGAACAATAACAATACTGCCCTTAAATGGGCAGCCAGCTCATAAACATACTTAAAAATAAATAAGAAAAGGTTAACGGGCCCATAAGGACAAGGCCTTGTAACAAACGTAACAGGTAAAATACAAAAATATAATATAATGATGCACTAAGGTCCATCTGGTCTCTCTACAATAATCAAGCTGTAATCAACATTGCCCACACAATCCAATTCAGCATGATAGGGCGAAGCATATTGAGATAAGCAAACACTTTATAAGAGAGAAGAGAGGGTGACATCAAGAGAAGTGTGTCTGCCATATATTTCATCTAACTTACAGCTAGCTGATGTCTTCACTAAGGGAGTTGCAAAAAGCAAGCTTGAACATGATCTACAAAAGTTTGGAATGTGTGACATTTATTACCAACTTGAGGGGGAGTGTTGAGGACTTGCTGTCATTTATTTTCTTGTTAATTAGTTGCTCTTATTTGGCCAAAGGTCCATTAGTTTAGTGCTGATTAAGTTTCTTTGGTGTGTTGACAGTAGCCACCCTACTAAGGACATATTTGGCATTGTAAAAGTTAATGGGAGAGGTGGCCAAATTACTATTGTACATCTTTTATTTCTTCTTCTTCTTCTACTTCTTTCAAAAATCTTCTGTGTTTTATCTTCTTCTTTCTCTGTTATTTTATTTTTGTTATTTGCTCCCAAGGAGCATATGGAACTGATAGTATTGCTCATTTATTGCATGAGTATCTCTATTATTATTTTGTTCTATCATATTTTGTATTTCTGTTAGAACCTTGTGATGGAAAGTTATAAATGCTCAACTAATATCAGGTTTTTCTTTTATTTGTGAATAATGAATCCAGAGGTAATCGAGGGGCCATCACGAATATCACTTAATTGTCCTATAAGGTATTCATTAATATCACTTTAAAGTTATATATCTTTGTAAGTGGCTCAGCAAGTTATGGATTTGATGAATCCATTAAGACATCTTGAGCATTTGCACAAGCTCTGGACTTTATCTGATTACTCTTTTTTTTTTTTTTTCTCTTAGCATGTGAATAACATTTATGGTTAAATTGTTTGTGACTGGTAAAGAAGAATTTTATTGAGGACGAAAAGAGAATTAGGGGATAGACTGTTTCTGCTCTCCAATATATCATAGTTGTTTTAGTGTTGGTATAAAACCTGATTGAACTTGTAATGCTACCTGCTAGCCGTTACAAGTCACAATCCCGTGAAATGCGGGGTACGGTGGTGAGCTCCTCGAGGTTGTCAGGTTGGTGTCTGTGTTAGGCCGCCAGGTCGGTGCCTGGGCCAGGCCGCCAGCTCGTGCCAGGGCCAGGATGGCAGCTCGTGCTAGGGTCAGGTCGCGCCAGGGCCAGGCTGCCAGCTTGTGCCAGGGCCAGGCTGCCAGCTTGTGCCAGGGCCAGGCTGCCGGCTTGTGCCAAGGCCAGGTCGCGCCAGTGCCAGGCCGCGCCTGTGCCAGGCTGCATGAGGGTGAGCTACCTGTGGCGAGCTGCCTGTGGTGAGCTGCCTGTGGCGAGCTGCCTGTGGCGAGCTGTTTGTAGCGAGCTGCCTAGTTGTCAAGAGGCTGCCAGGTGTCATAAAGTCATTGGAGGGCCAAATCCGCCCTCATCACTTTATATACCATTGTTGAGACTTGAGACTGCAAGCGGTTATTATTGGCAATTTTATGTTTTACTCTCAAAGAGTAAGTAGGGGCAGAAAAGTGAGGGGGCTTTTGATAACAAATGAAGTTGCTGAACTGAATGACTTGCTACATTGTTTTTAGTGGATAAAAATTTTCTGTAGTAAACTATTCAAAGGTATAGTAATCTACCCAACTTCAGCTTTGGCCATTAAGGGGCCTACAACTTGATTAAAAACTTTTTCACTGAAAGACAAAGCAATAAGCTTTTCAGTTCAGCCATTTCAGCTGTTATCAAATGGCCCCTAAAACAAAGTATTGGGTAGTCATTAGAAGCTGAAGCTAGTAGTTGTAACTCCTAAGTTGATCATCCTTTGATCCATGTATGTATAGTTTTCAAGGTGCCAAGGTGAGGCTAGGGGGACAGGGGGGAACCTAGGCGATGGATTTTTTAGTAAAACACCTAGATGCTAGGGTAGTTCCCTAGGTACCCAAACCATATTGCCTTAACATTTATTTATAATTTTCGTCAGTATAAAGTCCATGTTAAAGTATAGAAGATCAACATATTCATGAGAAGAAAAAGAAGAAAGAAAATTTTTGATTAGGCAATTGTATAATAAGAAAATAATGAAAAGAAAATTGTATATAAACACACAAAATGAATATTTTAGTTTAATAATCTCTTTTTTATAATTATAACCTCAAAAAAATAAAGAATAAAAAAGTATTTTATAATAGAAAGTACAAAACTGCTTGGTGATTAGGTGAGGCGAGCCTCCAAGGGCGCCTTGTCGCCTAGGCGCCACCTTGACAATTATGCATGTATGTTGCATGTCCTCCCTGTAGCTAAGAAGACAAAGTAACTGAGACACAGCTGAAAGTCATTAGCTTTTAAGGATCTTACTGATTAGCCCAAAATTACAAAGAAATAATAATTCTTTATGAGGGGCAGTGTTAATTTATTATTACAATTTACAATTTACAATTTCATAGACATTCTAGTTCCATAGTTCTTTGTTCTTCCTCTTTTTTTTTTCTGATAAACAGGATCAAGTACCATTTCTCTGATTATAATATCTGCTTATATTGGGGGTAGTCTGATTTTTATATTCCATTATTTAACAGCCGCACACGTATTAAGACTCCTGTTAAAGGACATCTCTGCAAACATCATCAGGTGAGACTTACTACACTATCAACAATGTTATAGGATTGTCAGTGAAGCTCGTAATGTCCTTCAGGTTTTCTATGATGGTCTACCAACAGCATTACTCCTGATATGGCATGATGTAGAGTAGAATCACCAGTTCAAGCCTTCTGGGATTCAAATGTCAAGTAATGATCCTAGTGTTCATGGAAGACATTCTCTGGATTGATTTGAAGCTGATATGCTTTGTTTATTACCACATACTTCTGGAAATAAGGTTCAGTTGAAAATGAAAATTTATTTCATTATATATGCAATTTAGGGAGGTTCTGAGCATATATATGGTAATTATGGATTATGCATTCAGTTTAGTTGGCTTTTTTAGCCAAGGAGATCTCTGAAGTCTGGCCAGCAAATTGGTGGTTCTGACGAATCTGACCACTGCATCTGCTGAGATATGCTGTTGTCTTGCTGGGTAGACCATCCTTTTGTTCCATACTCTGATAGTTTTCTTTTATTTCCTATAGAATTAAATGTTTGGACCTTTCAGCCTTCTTTCTTATTGCATTTTTGGGTTTATCCATCTATGCAGTGTTTTGATTATGACAACTTCATGGAAATAAACTCAAGAAGACCATCTTGGCGGTGCCCTCATTGTAACCAGACTGTTTGCTGCACTGACATACGTATCGATCAGAATATGGTTAAGGCAAGTTGTTCTTGGTTGCTTTTGCCTTGGTTTTCTCATTTTGAATAATCCCATGTTACAGGTCCTGAGGGAGGTGGCAGAAGGTGTTGCTGATGTGATTATTGCAGCAGATGGATCCTGGAAGCCTGTCTTTGAGAATGATGATAGTGTACATCAAACCCAAAACACAACATGCCAAGAAGATGGGTCTGAGCAGAGCATTCCCACAAAGTTCTCAAAATCAAACAACCCGGATGATGTTGTTGATCTAACAATGGGGGATGATGGAAACAATATCATGGATTCTTCTCAAATTGAAGACAGGAAACCTTTCCATGATAATTATCAATTTCTTGGGGCTGCGAGAAATTTCACAGTGCCACTAGAAGTCAGTAGTGCATCCGAGCAGGTTCATAATGCTGCTTCTCATACAGAGGATAATATCTGGTCTGGAATTCTCTCATCCATCTCCTCTGCCTCTTATGGGTCATTAGCCCCTAGTACTAGGTTTGATACCGTGGTTGGTGACTCTGAATCAATTCCTGCTAATTTTATGCCTGCTCCTGTGTTAACTGATGCTGTATCCCCTGCACTTAACCGAGGATCTGTGGATGTCTGTGGGACCATTCAACCCACTACCTCCATACCTCAAAGCCAATTTTGTGGTCCCTATAACTTGCAGTTACAGCAATCACAATTTGGGAATTCAATGGTCAGCAGTGAATATGGGAGATCATCTATTAGACATGTCAGCAGAACTCCAATAGCAATTCAGGCCCTTCCAGCCCAGACTCAAATGCCTAGTTCACATCAAAGGCAACGGACAAATTTGAATTCCTTGATGCCCAATGTTGCTGTTTCTTCTGTTCCTCAGAGCTCTCCATTTATTTCACCCATTACAGATGGGCTCAATGTCAATGGCAGTGACACAGAAAGGCAGCAACAATTTTCCAGGCCAATAATGAATCCTTTGGCGGTGCCAGACATTGCTTCATCATCGATGCATAACCACTCAACGACTCAGGTTCAGTTTGTTCTTTAGCTTCTGTTGAAGTGATGATTATTCCTTTGGATTGGACCTACCATAATTGAGTACTCACCTAGGAATCTTCCATCAAAAGTATGACCCATTTGCATGGATAGTAGGACAAATAAGGTTGTCTTTTTGTATAGAGTATATATTAAGCCATATATGAGAAGGGAATCTAGATAATAACTGGGTGCATGAAGGGTTTGAATTTGGGGAAGAGAAACTTGGGTGCTAGATGATATTTTGGAATTTGCAAATGTTATGGCAACAATAGATGCATGCTTTAGAAATAGGGGTGATCATGGGCTAGGTCAGGCATTGGGCCTATGCATTTAAATATATTATATTTAATACTATAATGCTTTTATATTAAAATACATATAATATATGTATAAAATATATTTTATAATGTGTATAAATATAAATATATCTTAATTGTCATTTTATAATACTAGCAAATGTGACAATTTTATTCTCTAACACTTTGCATGTGACAATTTTAGATGATGATGATGACGACCATGACAGTAATAATATGTCCAAATTTTTTCTATAATTTTTAAACATTTCTATGTGCATGAAAATAATTCCCATTTAATACACTTATTTTTGTTTAATATGATGAATATATGATATTAAAGTTGTGCCAAAACGTTTTTACAAAATTCATGTATTTTTTGTAAGTTTGTGTTTTTATCTTTTTTATTTTTTATTATTTAATTGTCACATCATAGGTTGACCCATTTGGTCGAGATAGTTGAATAGCTTACTCACCACGTAACGGAAGAAGGTTTCATTTTCAGGTCTATTAAACATGGGCTTTATATTGTTAAAATTATTGAGTATAGATTTAATTAATACAATTCATTGGTGAGAGAAATACCTTGAATATAGGATATAATAAGAGAGAATGGGAGTTAATATCTTAAGTATAAGACATAATGAGAGGGAATTGAATGAAGTTAAAAGTAATAGTTAAATTGCACTTTTTGACCTTACAATTAGAGAGGGACTAAACTCAAAAAGGGGTATTGTAGTAAAAAAGGGGTATTCCACACTTTTTTATTTTTTAAAAAGTGTTAGCAGGTAATCCTATCGAAGTGGAAGTTAGACCCTTGATGAAGGTTTCTGAGAAAGAGGGTGGCATGAAGGTTTCTTCCAATCACCAAAAGGAAGAAGTGCAGGAGTCTACCTCGGTCATTGGAAGTTCAGATGAGGGGGGATGGAATTTGGTGGAAATAGGGGCTGAGGTCAGCATTTTCAAATTTCAAAACCCACACACATGGAATTGGGCGATGTGGCTTTCATTGACAAGCTAGCCGAGGTGGTTGCGGACCGCCTTAAAAAATCGAGCAAAAGAGTTGAATGTGGACCTCAAAGGCCTTGCCCCCTTTCATAAAATAAGGAAGGAACAACCTAAAGCCTATTTGCAATCCCAATCCATTACGTATCAAAAGCGCAATTAAGGACATTCATCTTGGGTTTAGGTATCAACAATTCAAGGGCAAAGGTAAAGTAAAGGCACAACCTAGATTGAAGTTTCAACCTCGTCTTCGTTTGAGTTCGGAGGTTCAATAGGAGGAGAAGGATCAAGCTTTCCTAACACTTGGAGCGAAGACGGCTAGCAAGATAGTGAGAGGGAGGATATCAGGGCTTGTTTACTGTTTCCAAAAGAAAGTTTGTTAGGTGGAGGAAAGGAAGCAGAAGCAGCAGTAACTTCTTCCTCCAAGGAAGCTGCACCAATGTTGGCTAACACAAAGATGAGGCACCTCGAAGTTTCAAATACAAGCTCTCCTATTTCAGAGAGGCAGGAGTTCCTAGTGCTATCCGTTCCAATAATAACAGACATTTGCGAGAAGTAAGATTCTCCTTTGGCTCAGGCCCAGATGTAGATGATGCCAAAACCTTTAGCTGTAATTCTTTTTGCCAATGAATCTCTGTAGACACAACTACAATAGGCGAATTTGAGGTATGTTGAAGAAAATGAAATTTCCAATTGGGTCATGTCTAAATTTCTTGGTTTTGGGGAGTTCTTGGGGGTATCTTTAAAGGGCTTCATGTGTAAACAAAAGCCCTATTGGTGGCCATTGAAAACGGATTTTTGGTAGAAAAGGGGAAGAAAAATAGAAGGCAATTGAAAGACTTACTGAGACTTGCCTGGGGTTTAAATGATAGTGCTAGAAGCGTGAGACGAAGCAATAAATCTTTTGGAAACTAGAGAATGGAAAGATTAAAATTAATCTCGTGGAATGGCTAAGGCCTCGGTTCAGGCAGAAGAAGATTGGTAATTGAGTGTTTTTGAAGGAAATGAAAACCTGATTTTCTTTTTAAATTACAAAAGTTATCTTTCAAAATGGTGAAAAGTATTTGGGGTATTTATCCATGTGATTGGCTTGAAATCCCATGTGTCAATGGATCAGGTATATGGTAAACCCGGCTTGACCTGACCCTATAGGGTCGAGTTAGGGTCCATATATTTGGTTTTAGGGTCGGGTTAGGGTTTTGATTCTTTAACCCGATTCAGGTTCAGGTTTTGACTTCTAAGTCTATAGCTATAAAGTTTAAGATTTATTTGCATGTTGGTTTTGATTTTTTTTTCTTTTTTTTTTAAATGGAAAAGTGACATCTTAGATTCTATAAAACAATTTCCTAACTTAAATTAATGGACTTTAGGTCTTCAAAGCGTGTTAAAAAATACAATTGAAATGCTACGGGTCGATATAGGGTTGGGTCGGGTTCAGAAATTATGTATTTTTAAGGCGGATCGGGTTCGGGTTGAGGCACTATAGTGTCGGGTTAGGGTTGAGGCAAACCCGTGCCAAACCCGATCCGTTGGCATCCCTGTGGAACAAGAAAAAGACATAGCAGACTCCTTTGTCGGTTTCTTTAAAAAAACTTTTCGGTGAACCTTGCAAATGAAGATCAAAATTAGACGGCTTATTGTTTGGCTTTCTCTCAGAGCAGCAGGCCTTGAACATAGAGAAACCCTTTACAGAAGAAGAGGTAAAGAAGGCTTTAGAAGATATGGAAAGGGAAAAGGCTCCAGATCTGGATGTTTTCACTATGTTATTCTTTAAGAAAATTTGGGAGCTAATTAAAGCTGATTTGATGAAGGTGCTGGAGGAATTTCACGATTCTACTGCCTCGGAAAGAAGCCTGAATGCAACTTTTATAGCCTTAATTCCTAAGAAGAGTGGAGCTACTGAGCTGAAGGATTTTAGGCCAATTAGTTTGATTGGCAGTGTTTACAAAATCAATCTTGGCCAAAATTCTGGTGACCAGACTAAGATAGGTGATGGATTCACTGATCTCCAAGTACCAAGGTGCCTTTGTCAATAACAAACATATACATGATGTTGTTCTTATAGACCTAGAGAAGGCTTATGACCATGTCAATTGGGCTTTTCTAGACTATTTTGGAAAGAATGCACTTCGGCTCAAAGTGGAAAAGCTGGACGAAAGTCTGCATAACCACACCAAGATTCTCAGTTCTAGTTAATGGTTCAGCAAGAGGCAACTTTAATTGTCACCATTGTTATTTTTATTAGTAATGGAAGGTCTCAGTAGAATGGTAGACAGGGCTGCAGAGCTAAAGTTGTTGGAGGGTTTTGGAGTGAGCACTAATGGCACAAAAGTTCCCTTTCTGCAATATGCAGCTGATACATTCTTTTTTTGTTTCAGAGGACCAAATCATTAACCTGAAACATCTTCTTTTCTGGTTTGAGATAGTATCAGGCCTAAAGGTGAATCTAGCAAGAAGTGAAATGATAGCTGTTGGATAAGTTTCCAACACTCAGAGAATGGCCGATTTGTTGGGCTGCAAAATTGTCTTTCTTCCCAACAAAATATTTAGGGTTGCTTCTCGGTGCCAAATGCACATTCAAAGCCATCAGGAATCCAATCTTATAGAGGATGGACCACAAAAACTGGCCACTTGGAAAGCAAGGTATCTCTCCAAAGGTGGGAAGGTAACTCTAATAAAGAGTGTGTTAGCAAGCCTCCCGATTTATTTTATGGCCCTCTTTCTGACTCCTTAAGAGGTGGCAGAGAAATTGGAAAAGAAGATAAAAGATTTTCTTTGGCTGGGTTGGAAAGACTTGTAAATATCACCTTGTGAATTGGGACCAAATTTGTAAACCCCATTACCAAGGTGGTTTGGGGATAAGACATTTAAAGTCCTTCAATTTAGCCTTGCTGGGTAGTTGGCTTTGGAGGGTTGCTACTGAGTTGGATAACCTGTGGAGGATGGTAATAGTGAAGGGATGAGAGATCCATCATATGGATGGCCGAACCTTGCAGGAAGGTTGGGCGAAATTTCAAAAATTTCTCTCTCCCATGTGGGAATCGCATTCCCTATTTTAGAAAACTGCATTTTCAAGGATCAATCTTGAAACCAAACCGGACCAGATCTGAAACCAAAAGGGAGTGGAGGGTTATACCTGATACGAAGTAATAATAACCTCCAATGAAGGTGTTCACGCCCAAGGAAAAATCCAAAGACTGCTTCCACCGAAGATGACATGGTGCAGGATGAAGCAGAATCAGCAGGATGGTTCTTCAGCAAGAACCAAATTCTTAAGCAAGAATTTGATGGAGGGCTAGTGAGCACGACTTCAAATTACCTTTTCTACCAAAAGGTAATATCAAGAACCCTTCTTGATCGCTCCCACAGGTGGAGATCGAACTGGTATGGCGGCAAGAGCAGGAGAGAAGGAGACAGTGCAGTCAAACTGTGGTGTCTTTCTCTGGAATTCAGTAGTCTGTTAGATGATCTGGAGGTTCGCCCTGCTCTTCTATTTATAGCCTTAAAGAGAGGTTCTCCTAATCCCATTAGGAGTTTCCTAATCCAAATCGTTTATTTGGATCTAGACTCTCTTTTAGAGATAAGGATAATCCCTTATCTTATCTGCAAATAAAGATCAGCCTGCCTAATCTAATTAGGAGTTTCCTGATCCAAATCTTTATTTGGATCTAGACTCTTTGAGTGGATAGGGATAATCCCTTATCCTATCTGCTGATCTAAATCCCAGAACCGCCATTTTTTAACTAATCTCATTAAGCCAGTTCAAATTGAGCTTTAGGCCCATTAAGTCTACCTGCTCACTAGCTCCTCAATCTGCTGCCCAGTTGGTTATCCTTGTATGGCGTGGGACCCAAACATTGATCTACACATCAGCCACATGGGTTCAGCCCAGCCTCTATTACAAGGCCTGGCCGAATTCACTG
>NW_010729408.1:30047-42592 GCF_000365185.1 Nelumbo nucifera
CCCTTTATATAGCTTTAGGAGGAGGGACTCTCTCCAACTCCCTTTAGGAGATTAACTTTAAAATTAGAAAGTCCTAATCTGATTTACTTTTATCCTATCCTATCTAGTAATCTCTATCTCTTATCTTTTTAGGAATACAATTGAAATTTAAATCTGATAGGACTCTTCATTCTTGAATTCGAGTTTGGCTTCTTTAATAACTTGGGCCGCTACAGGACTCTTCTGCGAATTTGGGCTTCAGTTGTGGGCTGGTCTTTACTACGAAATTGTTCTGACTTCGAGCTCGATTTTGACCTTGATGCAGACCAAATCTGTCAAAACCCAAAGCATGAGAGTTGTGGGCCTTTCCCTTATCTTTCCAGTGCATCTTGAATCATCCAAAGAGGAGTCCAGGATCGAGAGTTATTCCCATATTACTGAATGGAGCCGAAACTATGCAAAATCATCCGATTATCCTTGTTTTCTTCCAATCGCCTTCTTGCTTGCCCTGAAAAAAAAATACAAGAGTAATGAGTCCAATTGAGTGCTAAATTAATTTAAAAGAAGAAATATTTGGGGATAAAAATATGATATTTTTTGTTCTCATCACTTATTCACTTTATAGTTCATGATGAACTGATTGAAGGACGGAGGCAAGGAATTGATGACAACATCAATTTTGGTGTCATGGTCTAGCTCTGACCTGGGAGCGTCTAGTTCATTGATATAACCCATCATCTTTACACAATGGTCATTAACCTATTGGTTCTCGGTCATCTGTGCGATCATAAACAATTTTAAGACCTTCTGATGAGTAGAACGGTTCTGCTCTTCATACATAGTCTTCAGACTATCCAATATATCCTTGGACACTTTGATCTTATCGAATTGTCACTGTATTGGATTATCTAAAGAGGCTATAATATAACACTGGGCAAGAGAGTTTTTCTTTTCCCATTCTTGATACTCTCTTTGTCGGGCCTCAGAAGCCCTGTCACCCAGATGATCCGAAGTAGGGTTCTTAACAATTTTGTCCAATTTTTCGGACGTCAGAACCAACATAAGGTTTCAGAAACAGTCAGCATAATTAGGGCCCTTGAGTTTGTTGTCATCCAACAGTTTAGTGAAGTTTTCGTTTGCCATTTCTGGTAAAGGCAAGGCAGACTTGTAAGTCCACAACCTAATTGATTCATGTCATCACATAGATATGGCTTTTAATCTATGTTCCATTTCCATTTTGGGCATCTCTTAGATTCCCTCCAATCTCAGTGACGGAGATAGTTGTGTCTCTGGAAATGTGGAAACCACATAGGGTGCATGGATCCAACTGTTCCAGCTACAAAACCTCACCACCTTCTATGAAGGATCTCATCCACTCATCTTATGAGCTTTCCCTTTGGCCTCTGTTAGACAAGGTTCATAGCCATTTTAAGTTAAACCTTTCTGTCCAGTAAGTGCTCACCCATCATGTTCATGAACGCCAAGGTACCGTGAGCGAGTCTTCCATTTTGGGATAGGCCCCTCCCACATCGGTCTATCATCTCATGAAGCAATCCAATCAACTGCATTAGTAGATGGATAGCTCAATTTTATGGTGCATCCCCACCCACCAATACAGTCAACCTTAATACTAATGATGGAACTGGGTAGGGGCGGCAAGAGCAGGGAAGAAAAGAGCAGAAGACAAAAGCAGTCAAACTGTGTAGTCTTCTCTTTGTATTCAGCTAACTGTGTATGTGTCTCTGAAGGTCCGCCCTACTCTCCTATTTATAGCCTTAAAGAGAGAATCTGCTAATCCCATTAGGAGTTTCCTAATCCAAATCTTTTATTTGGATCCGGACTCTCTTTAAGTGATAAGGATAATCCCTTATCTTATCTGCAGATAAAGATCAACCTTTCTAATCAAATTAGGAGTTCCTTTGATCCAAATCTTTATTTAGATCTGGACTCTTTAAGTGGATAAGGATAATCCCTTATCTTATCTGCTAATCCAAATCCCAGATCCGCCCCTATTCAATTAATCTTATTAACCCAACTCGAATTGGGCTTTAGGCCCATTAAGTTTATGTGCTCATTTAACCTCTTAACCTGCTGCCCAGTTGGCTCTCCTTCTATGGTGTGGGACCCAAACAGTGATCTACACATTAGCCACATGGGTTCAGCCCAGGCTTTGTTACAAAGCCTGGCCGAGTTCACTATAGGAGATAGTGAACCCTTAGTCCATCACCATGGGCTCTTAATGGGCCCAACATTTACACTAAATGGTCCTTAGGTCCAGTCACCATATGAAAACCCGAGGACTGTGTGCAGATGCAAGATTAGCCCATCAGGTATTACCCTCAATGGTCTTACACTTAACCTCTTAGCCCATAATGATCAAACACTACTCGACAAGAGAAGACCTCTCCCTCGGCTGCAAGGTGCAGTGCTGCATTCTTTACTCACATGGATCCTGAGAATTAAAACCTTTTGCAAACATTTAGAAACCATAATATATATATATGTATATCTTTATATAAATATATTTTGCAAAACAAATTTCAACGGTTGAAATCAACTGCCGGTAGTTTAGGTTTCCATTAGAGAGAGTGCATCCCCGATCACTCACTTTGCCCGACAAAGGGGCTGATCCTGTCACTATGATCACCCATTCAGATGAATTCTCGGACTATCCCAACGTACCTAGGTTTTGACCCCCTCTAAGGATCTCTGATTGGCATATCAAAGATAGCCCAATCTGACACCCAGTGCAGTACCATAATCAAGTCTAGGGGTCAGGTGTAACATTCCAGTTTTGCCCATCTATCTCCAAGGTCCAAGGTAATACTGTAATTTTGGTCCAGTTCAGGGTTTCACGAAAACCCACACTACATGTACCTCAGGTCTCACCCTAGCAGCTAAGACAAGCCACCCCAACCAACTTGGTGGTACATTAGTGTCAGCCTTGGTAGGATAAATCTCCCCAGATCTATCCAATGGCTATGAAAATTCTAAACTAATACGAGTCTCATAAGTGTCTAGTTTAAGGGTATTACACAGAAACATACACAATGGCATGAATCAATTATGTACTTTATTCATTTACAATAAATGTCAATAGGTACATCAATCTGATTGAAGCTAAGGGCATAACTGTCTAACAAGCTCGATGGCCCACTTCGTCAAACGTCTCGAGGTTTTAGGTTTGGCAAGGATGACCTTGAGGGGCTGGTTCATCAGGACCACTACAATGTGGGCTTAGAAATACGGCCGGAGTTTCCTTGCCGAAATCACGAGGGCGAAAGCCAACTTTTCTATCTCAGGGTAGCTGGTCTCGACGTCGCAGAGGACCTTACTGGCATAGTAAACTAGCTTTTGCATGCCATCATCCTTAATGAGGATTGAACTGACTACTTCATCTCCAGCCGTGAGGTACAGGTACAGGGTTTCCCCTTCGACTAGCTGGGTGAGGAGGGGAGGCGAAGTAAGGTATGCCTTGAGCTCGTCAAAGGCGCGTTGACACTCCTCCGTCCATTGAAACTCTTTCAGCTTCTTGATGGCACAAATGAAGGGTAGGCAACGGTCGGCTGACTTTGACATGAAGTGATTGAGGGCTGCTATTCGGCCGGTAAATTTTTGGGTCTCCTTCACCGTTCGTGGCGGTGCCATGTCTAGTATGGCCTGTATTTTCTCAGGATTAGCCTCAATACCTCACTAAGTGACGACAAAGCCTAAGAACTTGCATGATGTGATGCCGAAGGCACACTTGCTGTGGTTGAGCTTCATATTGTACTTTCGTAAGGTGTCGAAGGTCTCATCTAGGTCAGAGATGTGGATCCTGGCTTTTAGGCTCTTCACTACCATGTCATGCACATAGGCTTCGACGTTTCTCCCCATCTGCTCTTTAAACACCTTGTTAATAAGGCGCTGGTAGGTGGCCCCAGCATTCTTGAGGCCGCAGGGCATCACACGGTAACAATATGTGCCATGTTTAGTGATGAACAAGGTCTTCTCTTCATCATCTAGTTGCATCTTTATCTGATTGTATCCTGAGAAGGCATCCACGAAGCTAAGTATCTCATACTCTACAGTAGCGTTAACGAGGTGGCCTATTCTCGGCAAAGGAAAACCGTCCTTGGGGTAGGCTCGGTTAAGGTTTGTGAAATCAATACAAATCCTCCATTTCCCATTAGCTTTCTTTATCATAACCACATTTGACAACCAGTTAGGGTAGTGTACCTCTCGGATTAAGCTGGCTTCAAGTAACTTTTCATCTTCCTCCACTATGGCCTTCCAGCACTTCGGTGCAAAGTTCCTCTTCTTCTACCTAACTGACCTAGAGCTCGGGTCCACGCTCAGCCTATGCGTAATGACCGAGGGGTCAAATCCGGGTATGTTAGCGGTGGACCAAGCAAAGACGTCGGCATTGAGTCTGAGGAAACTTACCAGTTCGGATAGGCTCTCAAGGGGAAGGTTGGACCCGATGCGGACTGTCTTGTCGGGCTCATCCTCATCTAGGGGGACCGAGATGAGGTCCTCAGCCAGCTTGCCTCGGCTTACTGGCTCCTCCCTGAGGCCAAGCCCTTCTAGTGGTAGAGCTTCTTTATTCTTGTTCTTCAGCGCTGCCACATAGCACTGACGTGCGGCATGCCGGTCCCCACGAATGGCTCCAACGCCATGCTCGGTGAGGAACTTCAAGGCAAGGTGGTAGGAGGAGATGGCTGCCCGGAGTGCGTGAAGAGTTGGTCTCCCCATGATGGCATTGTAGGGTGAGCCAATCTTCACGACTAGGAACACTGTCATCCTTGTCACCTGTTGGGGCTCCGTCCCTACTGTAACTGGTAGGGAGATCTTGCCCTCTGGTTTGATGATGCTGCCGGAGAAGCTGACTAGTGGGGCATCTACTGGTTGGAGGCGCTCCAGAGCTATCTTCATCTTTTCAAAAGCTTCGTAGAAAAGGATGTCGGCTGAGGAGCCACTATCAACAAGGATCCTTTTGACTACAAAGTTTGCATTGACGGCCGAGACCACCAATGCATCATCATGGGGGACTGCTACCCCCTTTAGGTCCTCGTCCGTGAAGGAGAGGGGTTCTTGCTTTTGCTTCTTGGGGGCCGACCCCTAGATGTTCAGCTGCCTAGCGTAGGCTTTGCGAGCCAAAGCTGAGGCTCCACCCAAGGTCGTGCCTCCCATTATGACATCGATGACGCTTGCTACTATTGCTGCTGCTGGGAGGACGAGGCGCCGGTGGGGCCGGTACCCCAATGAATGAGACTCTATCTCGATTTTGAGATCATAGCAGTCATTGGTGTCTTGGCTGGTACCTCAGTGGAACTTGTAGTATTTTGTGCGGTTCCCCGGCGGGGGTTCTTCTTCAACTTTTCAGGCCACTTCATAAATTTCTCCTGCCTGATCTGCATCAGAATCTGTGTGCGGGTGGAGTTGAGTGATGTGTACTGATTGTAATCTAAGGCCGAGGCCGGTGGCTTCCTATTGTGGTTGTTATTGCTGCGGCCCTAGTCTCCGTTCTTCCTCTTCTTCATGGGGGCTCCGTCCCGGTGCTCCGTGCCACTCTCATGGGCATCCATAGCCGAAGCCTCTTCGATGGCTATGTACTTTTGGGCCCTTTCTAGGAACTCCAGCTTCATCTTTGGTTGGCTTTTGGCAACGGAGCATTTGAGGGCCAAGCCGGGGAGGAGTCCGCTGATGGCGGCATGCATAGAGACCAGGGGGTTGAGGTCACAGACCTCAAGTTCTTCTTTTTTGAAGCAATCGATGTATGACCGCAAGCTCTCTCCTCGCTTTTTCCTGACAGTCATCAACGAGACAACACTTTTCTAGGGGCATCGGCGGCTGATGAAGCATGTGAGGAATATGCTGGAAAACTACTCCCATAAGGTGATGGATCGAGGTGGGAGGCTGGAAAACCACCGCCGAGCGGCTCCCTTGAAGATCGCCTGGAAAGTCCAGCACGTCAAGACGTCGGAGTATCCGTACAGGATTATGAGTGCTCTGAAGCTCTCCAGGTGGTCGTCCGGGTCTGTGTTCCCATCGTACACCTCCAAGGTGGGAGCCTTGAAGTTCGAGGGTAGAGGCTCGGTGATGATATCAAGGGAGAAGGCATCCATTCTCCCAAGGGAATTACTCTATCCGGCCGAGGTATCAATTCGACCCTCCTTAACTTGCTGGAGCTCGGCTTTTATAGCGCCAAGCTTGGCTCGAAGTTTGACAAACATGGGGTCAAGCATGGCCTGCGCGCGTTCTGATCTTCATGGGCATGATGGCGATCGACGCGAACTTCGAAGTGCTCGGAGTTGAGACCGCGTGCTTCGCGCTTAGCACGACGATCATTCAGGATGTCCCAGAGGTTTGAGACGTGAGGTGAAGAGGCTAGACGTCGGCCCTCAGCCCTAGAGTGGGCACTAGCGATCACGGCTTCCACCTTCGTCCCTCGGCTTGGCCCTTCGGCATTAGTGATGCTACTTGAAGGGCCGGTGGCTATCCTTCGATCGTTCCGATTCTTCCTCCCTTTGGCTAGGAGGTCTGAAGTTGTTCCCCCTTTGGATGGGAGGTCCGGAGGTCTAGGAGAAAAGGTCGGTTGACGACTGCTACCAGACTCTGAGGGCTCGGTCCACTGCGTGTAGCCGAGGCTGGGGACAAATTGGCTGGTGGACCCATGTCGGCCTGGCTGTGTTAACTCCCCAGCGAGGCGGTCACCTTGGGGGCGGCCTCCTACCTGGGGGTAGTTCTGCTTGACTTGCTATGTCAAGTACTCTAGGCGGTCGAGCACGGCCTGGAACTGTTCATTGGTGATAAGATTTTGTGTATTTCTTGTTCTTCATACCATGTTGGTTGGTTGGAGATTGGGGACTCATTAGCTTGTTAAATTTCTTTTAGGGAACGTCCTAACGACGCTTCCCACAGACGGTGCCAATTGTTGGTGCTCGGGTTGGCCAAGGACAACAAAGTATTTTGCCCCTAGACTCTAAAGGCTTCGAGGGTTTGGAGAGCTTGCTGCTAAGGCCGAGGTGGAGAGGGCTCCGAATACTGTAGAAGCCGAAGGTGCTACAAGGCAGAATACGTTAGAAGCCTCGGATGAGAACCTGTGACAGAGTGTCCGACGGTCAAGTTAGTACGGGGTACGAAGAGGGGAACTAGGATATAGTTTGTGAGCTTAGTTCCAAATTTAGAATGAAGATTGTATTCGATCCCCTTACCTGGAGGGGGGCACCCATATTTATACTTGAACTGCCTAGAGGTAGGTGGAGATGAACGCTTGAGATGGATGCCATACGAGGGCAGTCAGAGAGCTCTACGGGAAAGCGTGGGCGCCCCACGATTGGCTCTGTACAAGGGGAGCAGGGTAACCCCTGCTGTAGCGGATCTCGTTCCCGAATTTGACGCTCGTGGGCTGGGCCTCCCAACCTCAAATGGACTGAATTGGGTCATCCCACATCAGGTACTATGCAACTAGCCGGTTTCTTCTTTGTTTATGCTCTTTATTTCTTACAACGGTGTTGTTGATGGTGCTGATTTTGTTTCTCTGCCGATTATTACAAGCAACATGAAGTGAAGCATTTTGCTGGACTTTTGCCCAAAGCAAATATGCACTTAATATTAAGAAATGCTAATTTTGTCGACAAGGGAAGCTTCAATTAAGTCATCCAAGGAGGTAGTAGTGATTTCATGTTGCCACAACCATGGATTTCGAATCCAACGATCCTGAGGTGATCGAGTAGTAGTTTCTGACTCTGGGCCCAACAGGCGTTCGTCAAAGCTTTTGGACTATTTCGATGCAAAAAAATGTTTGCTACTTTGATTTTCTTTTAAATATAATATTGTTGTCATTTGCTACTATCTTGTTTGTTTGTTCTTCTTTCAAAAACTCTTTTACTTGAGGGGATTATTTTTCTAGAATTAAACCCAATGGTTGAGGAAAGACTACTCATCCAATTGTATCGGACTATCGGTTGAGGAAAATTTTTGCTCCTCTTGTTTGTCAATGGAGTGGTCTGAATTTAAGAATCTCTCAATTCTTGTCTACCCCATTTTGCAAGAAAGGACAAGAATTGATGATGAATGTGGTGTTCAGTGTTCAGTCAAAGGTAGTTTTTGTTTTGGGTATTTTACATGCCCAAACCAAAGAAAAAGGAAATGAAATTTGTACAACAAATTCATGGTTTTCAAAACTGGACCAGACCGGATGGTTGGACCGGAAAAATCGGGACTTGACTGGTTTCGTTTTTCCCCAAAATTGCTTTTTTCCCCAAAACCGTTGATTTTGGTCAGTAAATTATTGAACCGGCTGCTTAATCGTTCGAACGATTTTGACCGTTTTTCAATTTTTTTATTTTTTAAATTTTTTTTATTTTTTTGTTAGATCGGGCTGACTGTCTGGGTCGAACGTTTGGACCATTCGAACCGGTAACCAGACCCCTTACTAGTTCGGTCACCGGTTCGGTTTTAAAAACCATGAACAAATCAACAATGCAACTCCTTTTTTTATTTTTAAAATTTCCTTTTTAGCCTATTTGTTCTTTTTTAGATTAGTTAAGGCTAGTATGATAATAAAATTTTAAAATTAATTCATGAAAGTGTAATTAAGATAGTTAAGTCAATTTAGGTGGCATTTGATAAATCTGAAATTTCATATCTGAAAAGTTAAAAAGATATTTTCTGTGTTTGAAATCTGAAAAGAAGCATATGTGCTTTTCTACATTTTAGAGGCTTGAATCCATAAGTTTGATTGTGTTGGATCAACCCTTTACCATCTGAAATTTACTAATTTTACTATTTTACCTGTAGAACATACTATTTGGAAATGATGAGTTCAATTTGCATTATCTCATAAAAAATTAAATTTCAAGCTCAAAATAATATTGAAACAATACAAATAAAAAATAAAAAATTAATAATTAATAATTAACAATTACAAATTAATAAATGAAATTATTAAAATTAAGAAAAATAATTAATGACTATAAAAATATTAAAATAATTACTAATTACTAATTAATTATATACACAAACAAAAATTAAAATAATTTTTAAACATTAATGAAATAATTAAAATAATTGCAGCGGCGGTGGCCGGAAGACAAGGGAGCGAGAGAGAGAGAGAGAGAGAAAGAGAGAGAATCACCTTTGCAAGTTGAAGTGGTGGTGGCGGGAAGACAAAGGTGAGAGAGAGAGAGGGAGACTTGCAGCGGCAGTGGCAGGAAGAGAGGGAGCGAGAGTGAGAGAGAAAGAGAGAGAGAACTGTCTTTGCAAGTTGCAGCGGGGTGGCAGGAAGACAGGGGTAAGAGAGAGAAAGAGAGAGAGAGAGAGAACCCCCACTACAAGTTGCAGCGGTGGTGGCGAGAAGACAAGGTGGGGAGAGAGAGAGAGAGAGTTGTATGTCGAATGAGGAAGGGTATTTTGACTTTAGGCCACATCTGAAATGTGTCTGAACACATTAAGTAACGGGCTTGAGTCTAAAAATTTCAGATCTAAAAAAACTTTTCAGAGCCTATTTTAGATGCAACATCAAACAAAGATGGCATATGAAAAGCAACATTTTCAGAATCATAGTCTGAAAAATGCAATCAAATGCCACCTTACTCTACTATTCCTATTTAGGACTGCTTATTTTTAAACATTTATTGGAAAAGTGCTTATTTTAGGATAGGACCACACCAATAAGCACATACATGTCTTTAAGAAATAAGTTTGAATAAGTACTTTTTCAAGAAATAAACCCATTTTGAATAAATTCAAAAAGTTGGCATTTTTCAAGTGCTTTTCGAAAAAGCACTTATTGCATTTTTTGGCATGTCTTGATTCTCCACGTAATTTCATAATACCTATACTGCCCCATTTGAAAGCAGCACTCACCAAACACTCAAAAGCATTTATTAGGATAAGCACTTGCTTGCTTATCCAACAAACACCCCCAATCAAGGGCTAACTTAATTAACGTAAGAGCCAATTTGGGAGAGATTCACGTTGATTGAGATGCAGAAAGAACCACTTTGAAGAAGCTCCTAAAGATAACTTCACTAGAAAGTCAATTTTGCGGCTCATGTAAACATATTTTTGCCTTTATGAGTTTTTTACCAAACATGGCTTCACGACTTTCTGTATGGGGCTTTACCTTCCAATGCAGAAGTCATGTATGAAGCCTCATTGTGATGTAAATTTTTCGACTCGTGTAAGCCTATTTTCCGCTTTTTGGTATTTTGCGAAACATGGCTTCAAGGCTTTCCATGTTTCTCGACTCATGTAATAGAAGCTACTGCATGAAATCCCTCCCAAATGGGCAGCAATTAGTTAACTTATCTAACATAATTCATTTAATTAATTTGAACAACTTTACTAACTTAAGATACCCATCTTAATTCATTTAAGTGGCTGAAATAAACTTAATTAATAAAATTAATACAACTATTAAGACAAAGAAAATTTTTCATTAACGAAGTTAGTAAAAATAAAAATTAATAAAATGTTAATTTAAAATTCTTTGAAAGTTAAATTAAAAATATTAAAGATTAATGAAATTGAATTATTCATAAATACAAAATATTATAAATTTAAAATCCACATAAGTTACATTTCAAAATAAAAATCAATAAAATTAAAGGATAAAATTAGGAGTAGCTCCAATTGATTATAAAATGGGAGGAGATACACTAAGATGGTCTGGACAGATGCATAGAAGACCACACCTTCAGTTATAATAAATGATTTGTTACAAGTGGAAGGAACTAATAGAGCTAGGGGTAGACCAAAAAGGACCTGGATAGAAATAGTAAGAAATGGTTTAATCACTAATAATTTAACAATAAATATGGCTTTAAATAGAACATATTGGCAAAATAGGATTCATGTAGCCAACTCCATATAGTTGGGATGAGGAATAAAATTAATAATCACTAAAAAATTATTAGTTATACAATTAGTTTTTTAATTTAAATTTTATAAATAAATAATTGAATTTAATAAATGATAATAAAATTTAACATGGAGGTGCAACTTTAATTGCAGTTAGACCGGATAGACGTAACCTAAACAATAATGGATGAGTTGGACTTGGATTGGAACAACTTATTTGGAAGTGTCAATGGGTTATATATATATATATATATATACTAGCAGGGACCTGTGCGATGCAAGGAAAAATCTGAAAGATTTACTAATTTTATTTTTCATTTAATGTTGATTTATAAAAATAAATATTGTTAATTGAATATGAACAAATATTTTTTAGTAAATTTAGTTTTATTAATAATTTTTAGTAATTTAATAATCTTTATTATTTTTATTATTTTTAAATGAAACTTTGATCAACTTTAAATAAATAAAAGTAATTATAAAAGCTAACATTTTTACTAATTCCACTAATAATTAACAACTATATAGGAATGACAACAGGGTGGATTCAGGGTAGGGCACCCCATCCCTTTCCTTGTCCCATAGTCAAGACACTTTACCCCATCCCCGCCTGTCCCCAATGTCACGCGGGTTTAGGGCAAGGTAACCACTCTTCAATGTCGGGCGAATTTAGGGGCAATGCACTCCACTCCTCATCAAGGATGGAGAATCCTTGAATTTCCCTGCCCCATTCCCAGTATTGTGCGGGTTCAAGTAGAGGTGTAAATTGGGTCATGCTAGGTCGGCACGACACAACTCGCTTGCGGCCCGCACAAAGTGCGATTCGTGTCATACTGGCCCACGAGGCATCCCGGGCCATGCCTCCCTCCTCTAGGATAATTTGGGGGGTCGGTTCGGCACGGCCCACAGCCCGAGCTCACATGGGCCCATGCCATGCCGTGGGTCGGGCTAGTCCATGGGCCGAGCCCAAGGCTAGGCCATGCCGCACACCAAGCCAAGCTCAAGGCAAGGCACCCGCTCCCCATCCAAGGTTTTTAAAATTGGACCGGATATGGAACTGTTCTAGGGTCGAATGGACTGACTGTTCGGTCCAAACGGATGACCCGTTCTGACAACAAAAACATGCCAAAAGCTGTTGTCCTAGTTGGTTCAACCGACCAGGTTAGCGATTTGCTAACCAAATAAATGATTTTTGGACAAAAAGCGGTTTTGAAGTGAAATAGTGTCTGATTCCCAATTTTTTCGGTTTTACCATCTAGTTTTATCGAGTTTTGAAAACACTATCCTCGTCAACCCAATATTCAATTTGATGATAGAAATGATCAAAAGGATATATTGAGTATCAACCACATGGTAAATTTTTAAAAGTACAGTAAATTATCTTTAATATTCAAAAATGTAATTTTATGAAAATTTGGAAAATTTATTGTACATGTGTAATTTTGAAAATTTATTCAAATTTATTTAAATTTATTTAAATTTTTATTAAATAATTTATTTTCTTTTTAAGTGGTTTACTTACAGAATTATACTAACTTATCTTATAATTTCTAATATAAAATAACCAATAATTTCCTTTTTCCAATATTATACTAATTTATCTTAATAATTTGTGTAATTATTTGTTCAAATTATAGTTTTCCATTTCCCATAATCATTTATCTTTAATAATTTTCAATAATTTGCAATGAAAATTACATAGTTTTTCAATGGTTTTC
>NW_010729408.1:55823-77757 GCF_000365185.1 Nelumbo nucifera
TTTTTGCAAAGTATATTTTATATGAGATATAAAAGTATATATTATGGTTTCTAAAATGTTTGCAAAAGGTTTTAATTCCCGGGATCCATATAAGTAGAGAGTGCAACACTGTTCCTTGCAGCCGAGGGAGAAGTCCTCTCTTGTCGGGCAGTGTATGATCATTATGGGCTGAGAGGTTAAGTGTAAGACCATTGAGGAGAATACCTGTTGGGCTAATCTTGCATCTGTCCACAGTCCCTAGGTGTTACAAGGTGGCTTGGCCCAGGGACCACTTAGGGTAAGTGTTGGGCTCAACTGGGCGGCAGTTTGGAAGGCTAATTGAGTACATAACCTTAAATGGGCCTTAAGCCCATTTCGAACTGGGCTGATTTGATCAGTCAATTATATGGGGCGAATTCTGAGATAGATTAGCAGATAGGATAGGGTCTTAACCCTATCCACTCAAAGAGTCCAGATCTGAATGTGATTTATATTTAGAAACCTCTTAATAAGATTAGGAGAAAGCTAATCTAATCTGCAGATATGATAAGGGGTTATCCTTATCACCTAAAGAGAGATCTTATCCAAATATGATTTGGATAAGCAGCTCCTAATTGGATTAGGAGCTGATCTTTTAGGTTAACAAAAGAAGGGGGCGGCAGCCTAAGAAAGACAGAGATCTGATTCTCTTCAGAGCTAAGAAAAATCACAGAAAGAGAGATTTCTACACCTTGCGAATTCTCTCCTGCCGCCTCCTTCCTACCACCGCCATTGCCTTTAGTTCGATCTCCAATTCTTGGGAGAAATCAAGATCTGATCTTAATTCCAATCTTTTGGGAAAAGATTGGTTGGAGCTGTACTCACAAGCCATCCAGTTGATCCTTGCGAAGGGTCAAGTTCTTTTGGAAGAACATTGCTGATTCTGCTCCGTCCTGCACTGCGCCATTTTCAGTGGGAGCAGATTTTGGATCCTTCCTTGGGCATGAACACCTCCATTGGGAGATATTGATTCTCTGTATCAGGTATATCCTCCCTCCTACTTCTTTTGGTTCAGATCTGATTTGGTTCTTGATTCAAGATTGATCCTTGAAAATATGTTTTCTGAAATACGGAATTCGATTCCCTGCAATGATGGGAGAAATTTTTTTTGAAATTTGCCCTATCCATTCCGCAATATTTGGGCGTCCATGTGATGGATATCCCATCCCTTCAAGTAGAGCCACCCCCTCAGGTTAAGCCTTCCATGGCTCTCGTAGGAATGGACAACTGCGATGGCATAAATCCATCCGTGGTTCATGCCTGGCTCCTAGATGCTTCAGATGCACCCATAGCCTCAGCACGACTTATCAGCTCATGGGGTGAGTGTAGTTCCGACTTGGTCAAGCTGAACTCCGCTTCTAGCACTTTAGCTAAGGCATGCTCAAACCGATCTCAAAGGACGTTGGCATTTTCATGTTTGACCTAATAAAAAAAAGGAAAGGCGAGGAAGGGAAGATTTCAGAAATTCCATTTATGGGAAAATTCCCTATAACCAGCAAAAATAGAAGATAAGTAGCAACAAATTCAAATTCTATCGAGCTCGTAGGCCTGACGTATAGCAATCCTGAAAATGATTATTGGCCAGTTGTTTTTTAAATATCATATCTGATGTAGCGCGATCTGGATTCTCTTGCGTGTCTGATGACTCAGACATTGATTCGAAAGCTTCCCTTATCAGAGGTCGAGCTGTAGATGGCCAAGCTATTATGCCTACAAGAGAGGTAGAATTAGAGTGCCTAGGTTGTCCTTACCCGAGGCGGGCACTTGAGAGTTCTTTTTGAGATAAGAGTGTTTGAGAGCTCAATCGCGCATACCTTCACTGGTAAAAATGAGGGATTTATATAGATATGAGTGACCTGAGTCTTCTCACAACGGGTCTCATGTTCTCACGGAGAGATTTCCGCTCACTTGAGAGAGTAATTACGTTGGTTACGGTTCATCCGATTAACTCTGACGCGTGCGATGCGGTAGGCTGGTCTAACAGTCGATTCATTATCACTCTAGAGATCTTAGGATAATAACATATATATCTATGAGACAAGTTAGTGGGCTTGCCTTACAGGTCGCCGCAGGTTCTTATAGCTCGGTCAGTCTCTGAGGTAGGTCACCATATGGTGGGAGACCTGTTAGCCCGGCCCGACCGATGGGCGAAGTGTTTTAGGCCAACATGATGAGCTGGTTCACTTACTCAGTGCCAAGGTGTCACTTGAAGGCCACGTATCGTGATGTAATTCAAATGACCAAATTACCCCCCACTCCCGAGCCTTCATCATCTTGGCAAAGGGAGTAGTTCTCAATAAGGTAATTTGTCCGACTAGTTCGTAGGTCACTAGGCCCACTCACTAGATCCGGTCAGAGGCTAGGTAGGACCGCAAAAGATTTCAAATTTCAAATTTGAAAGGAGAGTGCACAAAATTTGAATTCAAAATAGCCTGCGTGCGGCAGCGTCATCTCAACCATCAATCTACTATCAACGCATCTCAGCCATTCGCCATTCTTCTCGGCAGACTATAAAAATGGGGTACCCACTCACACTGTTTTTGGATTTTTCTCTAAGGAGGAGGGTGACTGATGTAGGGAGGTCTCAGTCGAGGTGCTGCTGTCTACTTGCCTGTTGAAATTTTGTTCATTGTCGGTGTTGGTTTCCTTTGTCTCTTTTACCTAGTGAGTAGCTTCCTCTGTAAATATGTCTTTTGATCCTTTGGAGGGTAGATCACCGGACTATAGGTGGTCAGGTGGGGTGGGCTCTTTGGGAGAGGATTCTAAGGGAGAGTCTTCCGCGTCTCAGCTAGGGTTTGGAGTAGAGGCCTAAGCAATGGAATCCCCTTTTGGTCCTACCAAGCTCTCTAGCGAGCGTATAGTAGAGTTGTACAGTATTTACCAGATACCTGTTGAATTTGACTATATCCAGCCTGGCCCTGACGAGTATCTCTGGAGTCATGGCCAAGATGTTGTCTGTGTTTTTGGGGAGGTGTTGGTCGCCGGTTTCCGTTTTCCCTTGCACCCTTTTATTATTGTAATGCTCTCTTATTACAGTATCTCTTTAGGTTAGCTACACCCCATACAGTCCGAACTCTGGTAGGGCTGATTTCCTTGTGTCACCACTGCAAATTCCCTTTGTATTTAGATATTCTCCGGGCTGTATGAAAAAGATTCCCAATGTTCCCTACTTTTTTTACCTTCCCTTTCGTGGCGGGTATAAAGTGCTAGTCGATTTTCCCTAAAGTTAAAGATTGAAAGAATAGGTACTTACTTTCTCGTAGTAATGGCTGGAATATGGATATTGTATGGCGGCTAGTTTGTTTTTCTGTATCATCTCAACTAATAGGTAAGAGCCCATAACTAACTCCATCCTTGAAATGATATTGTTGAAGATCATTTGGATATTTCTTACATTTCTAGGGCATATATTCAAGATATGTAGTATCACATGCGTCAGAATTCACAACTAGAACTATGGGGAGGCCAAGTTCTTTCTCTCTCTCTCTCTCCCCTCTATTGTGAGCAAGGTAAAATTCCACCTGTGGATAAAATTCTACCATGATTGGAAGCAAGCAAATGGTTGTAGGTCATTTTCAATTCCCTCAATAAACAGTAACATAATTTAAAACAAGGATCCATGGGACCTTTTAGTGCAATAATTTTCAACTATTCTATCTTTAGTGGTTGTTTTCTTGGATTGCGGTTGGTCAGATTCCATCCCAATTTTTCCCAACACAACTATCATGTATCAAGTCTCTCCAGACTCCTGTCCTTCAAGTAAACTCATATATCAATTTGGCACGTTACCCTAGAAAACATCTCTCTCTTACCAACTAAATGCCATTATTACCTACTTTTGTTCTAATTGTATTATTCCTCCATTCCTTTCTGTTTTTAGAGTTATCTCTTTACCATACCGTCTCTTCTCTTCAATATGACATATGGTAATTACAATTTTGTTCTAGATTTCTTTTCATGGAAAATCCTCTGTACCTGGACATAGTATACCATAATTGCATTATATTGCAGTTTCCTACCATGTTTTGTCTATTCTTCTAACTAAAACAGATCAACTCAATTAATTAATCACATCTTGTAGAATACCAACATCAAGCAATATTGTACTAGATGTCTGTAAACAATGTAGAAGCTTGCATTCTACATGCTTTATACAAGCACATTAACCCAGTGCTTAGAGTCAAATAATCAGTCAGATTATTGACTTGATTTCTTATAATAAGTTATAAAAGACATTGGAAACACACCCCAAGGAATAAATGTTGGGTACTGGGAAGAAATTTTCCAAGAACTATTGAGTGTGCACAAGGTTTTCATTTTTCAGCTCAGAGGGTGAGAAAAGAAATGTCTATGTGGGCCAATTTAAAATAATTGATAAAGTTGGTGTTTAAAGAAGAATTGGGTCAAGATTCCAACTCAAGTAGGTAATAGATACCTGTATTGAGACTGAGAAAGTCTGACTCTCAGATTCAAATGTGGCTAGTGAACAAAAGGAAAGAATCATCAAATGACTTGTGACAGTTTTCACCAATTAACCACTGAAATCCAGCAGAGATATTGAACCTTGGAGACTATTTAATATGGGGTTATATTATCCTATGAGAATTATAGGGTATGAAAAACCTCAGTCTTTCAATTCATGGGAGTTGAGGTCATCAAATGACACCTAGGGTCATAAAGTGGCACGCATGATAATACACAGGGGGTTGTGTGTGGTCACAATTTGTTCTCACCCCATAAAGTTTACAGTATTTTCCATATACTAAAGTTTACCTTTAGGCCCCGTTCATTTTTTGGTAAGTTATTTATTCAGGTAAATGTAGTTAACCGGGTAAGTGCATTTACCCATGTTCTTTTATTTCTCATGTAAATAAGTCAATGACCATTTTAGCCATAAAAATCCATTATTAAAAATGGCATTTTTGTCCCATTCAAGTGTTGGCAACTTTCCTCCTACGTTTACCCACCTAGGAGATGGGTATCACTTACTCGAAAAAATGATACCCAGAAAAATAAACTTTCCCTATTCCTCACATAAATCTAAAAAAAGAACACGAGATTCTTGGTAAATGTGAACCAAAACCCCATTGACTAACTTTCCCCCTTCTCAAAATCTGAAAAAAGAACGCCCCCTTAATATGATACTTGAGGAGGTTCCCAAAGTCTGCTTCACCTGGATTTTGAGAAGAGTGTTTAAAAGTTTCCCTAGGTTAAATGATGATGTTGTTGATAGAGTAATAAGAGAACAAATGATCTAAAACTTATAGTTGCCATTGAATAACAATGATATTTTTACACATATCTCTAATTCTATATAACCAAGGAGCCAATATTTCCCAATAGATGGATGAGATGGAAGATAAACCTGTTACACACTCATTACAAAGAAGATCAGACATTGTTTGACATTTGTAATTCCATCAGTGTCATTTGGCTAAGTTGAGGCCAAGTATAATGTTAAGACGAAATAGACATGAATGTTGATGACTTGAGCTTTTTTCCCCTTTGCCCTAGTAAAAAACAAATCCCATTGCTCCCCTATTTTCTTTTTGTCCCTTTATGATTTAATATGTGGTAGCTTAGTTGGGTTTATATTTTCAACGATACCCTTGTTCTCTCTAGCAAAATTCCCCTAGCCTTTTCAGTAACATGGCAAAATAGAACCATTTTTAACCCATTTTAACTAAAAAAAAATCTGAAATCCATTCTAGTTTGGAGAAATACTTAACAAATGAGGACCATTGTAATTGTCAAATTTTCCTTGCAAATCCATCTATGAAAATTTTAGAAAATATAGGTCTATAAAAGTGGAGTCAGACATGTCCAATCTTGGATTTAAATGAAAAGGAGCTTATGTTCTACCATCAAGGAGTTGTGTCATGGTGGCTGAGACATAGCCTATTCTGTAGGCTGTATGTACGAGGCAGGACTGAACATGGTAGAAGTAGAAGCCTTTATTCTGATCCTATCCAGAAGAATCTTAGAAGTTGTAAAGGTTGGCTAATCATGAGTTTTGTGTAAGCTAGACTGTCTTCATATTTCACAGCAATGCAGGATCGGAAGAGACATAGTGATGTTTGTGTGCGAATCCAACCTTAAGCCCATGTTTGGTTTGAACGAAATATGAGAGAAAGATAAAGTTGAGGGAAAAGTCTTAACAATTTTTGTAAAATTCCTTGACAACTTTCTATTTATCTTATGTTCTATCAAACAAAACACAACCCGAGGGATAAGAGTCACACTAGGCCCATTCATGGGGGATAGTTTGTAATCACCTTTTCCTTTCCTGGGGAACATAGACTTCATTTCTATCCTATCCAGTAGAGCTTTAGAAGTTGTAAAGGATAGCTGATCATGAGTAAAGCATCTACCTCCTTTAATGCAAAAAAGCATCCACATGATTGGTTACTACTTATTAGCTCAAAGTCCTCAATCTCCATTTTATCTAGCCCAATTGTAGTAGAGATAAGATGTTGAAGATGAGATGTTGATACAATAGATGTTGTGGAGGATTGGCTTATATATAGATACTTTGTCATGTCAATCTCCATTTTACATCAGCCCCTAAAGGGGATATTATTTTGTCCATGTTGCAAGGGGTTGAAAATAAAGTTTTCATCATGAATAGAAGGGAATAAAAGTAGGAGGGGATCCCTTTGGAGGCTTCAACCATATTACAACTCGGAGGATTCTTGGGCCATTTAGACTCCTTCACTAAGTAACTAGACTAGCATAGGCAAACATGGAAATGATAAATAGAGAAAGAGTAAAATACTATAACTCTAAATTGATTTGGAAAAATAGAGATGACTGCCATGTATGATGGGATGCATAATAAAAGTTAAACATGTAGCTATGTATTCTAACAATTGATAGAATCAATTCCAAATTTCCATTGAATGTTTTCACATAGATAACCATATCACAAAGAGTTAAGATACACCTCGTAAAAATAGGAAAATCCAAACTTTTAATAAGATTGTCGAGGACATAGATATTCTATGAAAAAAAATTCTAACATATATAAAGACACTTAAGCCTATGTGACACAAAAAGTGTGAAGACACGAACATACTATCAAAACCTAAAAAGTCCCATTTGATTACTTTTAGATGTTGTTGCATATGCTGCCAACAATAAATTGGTCCATGAAAGTCTGCAAGATTAAATTGAAAGTATTAAGGGAAAACTAATATAAATAAACATGCCACAAATAAGAGAGGAGTTTTGGCATCTTTGACACATGAATACAACACTTTGCAAAATAAGAAGGTGTGAGTGAGGTGGTTAAGCTATGTACGGGGTCTTCTTGAAGAATAAAGGAAAGCTGAGAGAATGAGGTAGGCTAAAGGTTAGGGCAAACGAAGTGATACAACGATCCTTTCGTTATGAGTCGGATCCCCATTTATAAGGAGAGATCCCAAGGTCCCGAAAGGAAGGAGCCAAAAGTGCTTAATTCCCATTAGGAAAGGGAATCTTGTATTCGGTGTCAGTTGTCAGGGAACACTGTTAGGGTTTCGCCACGTGTCTTATGAGATATCTCAAGGATGAACTTTCCTTTCGTTTGAGGATTCTCATAATACACGTGTGCTACTTCCTTTTGTGACCCTTTTAAACTGATGTAGCGTGGGTGATATCACTACTTAGCTTACACATCCTTGTTAGGCCCACACGGCGTCCCGTCACACGCGTTATTAATAATGCATGTGCTTCTTTCATTTATTTCTGTCCTATGATGAGCTTGCACTCATTGTGGTTGTGCAATGGCTTTAAGCTCATCATAGGTCTGCGTGGGTCTAAAGCTCATCGCAACATGTTCCGAGTCAAGAATTCATTGCAGGTGTGCGAAGAGTTATGGACTATCTCAGATGTGCGATGAGTTATGGACTTATCACAAGCATTCGCGTGCTATTTGTTTAACACCTTCTGTGTCCTGATGGTCTGAGTGACCATCATGTACCTACATTAGCCTCCCTGCTTATTGGTAAGTGGGAGCTTACTAATAAGCGTTTTTCTCATTGGGTTTTTCTGTTAGACAGTGTATGCCCTTAGCTTCAATCAGATTGATGTACATTATGTCATTTATTATAAATGAATAAAGTGCATAATTGATTCAAGTGATTTGGTGTGTTTTTGTGTAATACCCTTAAACTGCACACATATGAGACTTGTGTTACATTAGAATTTTCATAGTTGTTGGATAGATTTGGGGAGATTTGTCTTGCCAAGGATGACACTGATGTACTGCCAAGTTGGTTGGGGTGGCTTGTCTCAGCTGCCACGGTGAGACCAGAGGTACATGCAATGTGGGTTTTCTTGAAACCCTAAACCGGACCAAAATTCTAGTCTTGCCCTGGACCATGGAGATAGATGGGCAAAACTGGAAWGTTACACCTGACCCCTAGACTCAATTATGATACTATACTAGGTGTCAGATTGGACTGTCTACGACGTACCAATCTGTGAAATCCTTAGAGGGGGTCAAAACCTTGGTATGTTGGGACAGTCCGAGAATTCATCTGAGTGGGTGATCATAGTGACAAGATCAGCCCCTTTGTCGGACAAAGTGAATGATCGGGGATGCACTCTCTCTGATGGAAACCTAAACTACCGACAGTTGATTTCAAACGTTGAGATTTGTTTTTGCTAAATATATTTATATAAATATATACATACACACATATATATATATATATATTATGGTTTCAAAATGTTTGCAAAAAAGGTTTTAATTCCCGGGATCCATGTGATAACTCTGTATTTTGATGCCTTAAAGGCATCAATTCAGGGGTATTTTCAGCCTTAGAAAAGTCAAATTGTGTCATTTTCCCAGTTAATTTCAATATTGTGGCCTCTGAGAGTGTCTATGCAATTTCTATGCAAAACAAAGAAGTTTACATGGCTGAAATGCAACTTTTGGGAAACTGAAAGCAGGAGGGCACCTCCTAGCAACTAAACACAATTTGGCGCCCCTCCTACTGTATTAGCATTCTCCCCACGCCTTAGCAAACCCTAGGGCGCCTTTTAACCCATTCTTTGCACTCTTAACAAACCCTATCCGCCCCTAACTGCTAAATCCTCACCTTCCATCCCTTCTAATCTCCACCATCCATTCTAGGGCACTCTCCTTTTGGCATTCTAATCCTAGGAGCCACCTAACTTCTAATCTTCACCATTCAACCTTTAGCCATTAAATATCAGCCTTACCTAATATTAGGTGCTTTCTCCTTTTCTTCTCAGCCTTAGAATCACCCTAGGACCATCCTAAACCTTCATTCTAAACCCTTGGTCAACCATATTTTTGCTAAAACCCAGCTGTCGCCCCCCTCTTTCTCTCTAATTCTATTTATATCCACCATTCTCTATAAAAAGGACCCCAGGGGCCCTGGAGAAGGGGTTGGTCAATTCACTGAGTTCACAAGGCTAAGGTTTCTTGAGGAGTTCAAGGGTTGTAGAAGGGGAGGACGCCCAGTTCTTGTCAGGAGGGGTTCCTGCAAGGCTAAGGTGTTTGTTTCTCTGTTTTGCATATCTGAATTCATTCGGTTCAAGGCTAAGGTGTTTTGAGGGGTTTGAGGGTTGTAGAAATGACGAACACCTGGTTCTTGTTAGGAGGGGTTTCTACAAGCTGTTTGGCTGATCTGTATTTACTGCCACCGGATCTGGATTCTGGATCATTTTTTTATTTATTTCTTTTATTTCCTTTGTTGATTCTCATACTTTATTAAATTCTGATTTTTATTTATTGTCTTGTTTAATTCTGAATCATTTAATTTCAGCAATAATAGATTTTATTTTATTATTTTCTGCAATTCTCGATTATATTCTCTTGTCTGGATCTAAGTACACACTAATTTTTTCCCTCGCTTCCCTGTGGATACGACCCGTTCTCACCCATTTACTACGTTAGAAGTTGTTTGAGAAACGGTAAGAATTATAAATGTTTAAACTGGTGTTCCAAAGTGTTTAACGACACGCTTTCGGACACACCAAGTTTTTGGTGCCATTGTCGGGGAAGCAAAGGAGAAAATTTTTTATTTACTTTTTCTGGATTTGTTCATTATTTTTTATTTTTCATTTTATTACTTGATCCGTTATCTCAGTTTAATTCTTGTTTCACTTTGATTTTGCAGGACATAATAGTGAAAGGTGGGGTACAGCAGCATTGTAGGACTGTGGGAGAGAAGAGAAGACAAGAGAAATTGGATTGCGTTTTAGGTGTAGTCATCCAATTCTGTTTTTTATTTTTTTATTTTTATTTTTGAACTCTTTTTTTTGGTTGAATAGTAATTTTCGAATTTTTAATTAATCTTTTTAGATCCAATTTATTTTTTTAGTATTATTTCTCTTTTGTTTTGTTTCTAGATCTATTTTCTTATCTTTATTTTATTTCCTTGTTCGAATTTTTGTCTTATTAGGTTTGTGTTTTTCTTTTATTTCAAAAAAACAAAAAAAAAATTACTTATTTTATTTTATTTTACTTATTGCTGCATAATTTTCTTTTGTCTATTTTTTTGGTTTAATTTTTAGAATAGCAACTTTTTTTGTTAGAATTTATTTTGGTAGTTGTTAATCTTCTTAGCATAATTAATTCTTTTATTTTCTGTTTGTTATAATTATTAGTTGCCTTATTTAATTTTTTTATTGTTTAATTAATAATTAATCGTTAAATAGGAAATTGTTTAAATTTTTGAATTTGAGTTTAAATTTCGAATTTGACTTTTAATTTAAGGAAAGAGGTTAAACGGCTACACCAAAGCGGGTTTTGTGGTTACTTAATTAGGTCCTTGCGAGAGCAAGAGGAGCCTCCCACATCCCCACCTCTTACTTGGCTAACCAAAGGAAGTGGTGTAATTCCAAGTGAACCTGAGAGGATTCACATTGGTTGAACCACTAGTTTAGGAAACCTGAGAGGATTCAAATTTTTTAAAAATTTAAAAATTCAAATTTGAATTTAAATTTTAGGAATTTAAGCTTCAAAATCTAAATTTTAATTTAAATTTCAAATTTCAAAAAAAAAAGAAAAAGGGGGCTAAAACAAAATAAGAAAATGAATTCAATGGTCGGCGTTTGTGGAATGAGAAACTATTTCCAACCTGAGCCACAGATATATTGGAACCATGTGTCTAGACAACTAGGCAAGATTAATGGGATGGCCCACAGAATTGACCAAGTCCTTGCATATTGTCAACAAAGTGGCCCGTACCCAAGCTTGTTAGCCTATCCATCATGTTTCATCTGTGCAAGCCCAACCCATCATGTTAGCCAGTGCCTTGCGGCAGGCCAATGTCAAACAACCGGTCCAAACCAAGTACATGCGACCAACAAATTTTTCTAACCCAATGCTAACCCACTCTTTAGTCCATATAACATTGGGTGGGAAAATCATCCCAACTTCACTTACAGGGCCCAAGCCCAAGAAACCCCCTATCAGATGTGCACTTTCAATGGTTTGAAGGCCAGACCCACTAGGAGTACAAAGATTACCTTGGGACTCAACCGGCTCAACCATATCAAACCCATACACAGTCCTAGCAGTATCATCATCCATCTAACTCCATGGCCGAGCAATTTCAGATGCCACAAGTACAGAGTTCATTCTAGTAGGTGTATCCTAGGAACCAACCAGTCCAATCATATCATGCTTACCTACAACCTCCTCAGACCCGTATAGTCGATGACCAATTCATGCAGTTTCAGTAGCTGATCCTAAATCAGCAATAATCTATCGATAGATTAGAGAGCCGAATAGGACAGCTAGCCGAAGCCGAGAAGATGAGAGAAGTAGGGCAACTACCAAGTCAACCAGCTGTGAGTTCTAGAAATCACCCACCGGGTTTTCCTCCACAACAAATTCAACCACTTCCTAAGGACCCTCAACTTGAAAATACAAAGGCAATTACAACCTTAAGGAGTGAGAGGATTTTAGAGGACCCGTATGAGAAGAAGAAAATGAAGAAGAAGAAAAGGAGCAGGAAGACCCTAAGTTGGGGGAAGAAGAAAAAGGAAAGGAAATTTTAGAAGAAGAGCCTATAGTGAACCAACCCATGGTTCCATTTCCAACTGCACTTACAGTCGGGCCGTTGCGAAAGAAGAAAGAGAGTCGCAACGAGGAGAGCAGGGAAGTCTATATTAACTTCCCTCTCCTCGACGCAATCCAACATATCCCGGCCTATGCCAAGTTCATAAAAGAGTTGTGTTCTCAAATGATGGAGCCACGATCAGCCCCACAAAGAATAATGCTCTTGGCAGATGTTAGTGCAGCTCTCCTAAATCACTTTCCCTGAAAAATGAAAGACCTTAGTGTTCATCTCATAAGTTGTCTCATCTCTGGAATCACCTACGATTGGGCTCTATTGGATCTTGGGGTTAGTATAAATATGCTTCCATCCATTCATGATAGGTTCAGGATCGGGCGAGTTAGAATCTACCCCATAATTCTGCAACTCACTGATTGGTCAGTCAAGACTCCTCAAAGTGTTATTGAGGACGTCATTGTCAGGCTAGAGGGTTGTCACTTCCTAGTGGATTTCATCATCCCAGACATGACCCTAACCGAGGAACTGAACCACATCCCGATAATCTTAAGATGTTCGTTTCTAGCAACGGCTGATACAAATATCAACTGTAAATCGGGAGAAATGGACATTTCATTAGGGGAGCAGAAAGTTCGGTTAAACATTTTTAGTGCCTCTAAGTATCCAAACCAAGGGGAAGATGAGTGCAAGGTGGATATAGTGGATGATCTTTTAGATGCCTAGCCTACCTTGTGGTTAGCCCAATCTGAACCCTATCTATCAGAAGATGAAAGTGAGTCGGGGTGTATAGATGGAAACAATGCGTGAATGTGTCCGGCTGAAGATTTTAAACTTAGAGCTGGTTGGGAGGCAACCCAACGCAGCTTTTAGTTGATTTTTTTTCTGTAGTATTAGAATTGTTGTTTCTTTTCTTGATTCGAGACCAGGTGGCTGACCTTGAACCCCTTAGGAAAATCCTATTCATTGTTCCCTTTGGCCCAAATCCTTGTTTTGCATCAATCTAGTCATGCCATTGGGGACAATGGAATTTAAGTTGGGGGGTGAGGAAAGAGAGAGAGAAAAATTGAAAAAAAAATGAGAAGCTAAGCCTATAAATATGTAGAATTAAAATTTCACTGAAAATTTAATTTTTTTTTCAATTAAAAGAGATTCCCAAACAGAAAAAGTTGAGGAAACTAATAAAAGAATATTGAATTTTGTAGAAATTGGTAGCAAGTGATAGGAGTAAAAATTGGTCTTATTTGAATATTGTTGAAACTATTTAGAAATTGGAAAATAGTCCCAAGCTTGGCCCTGCCAAAGTAAAAAGAGAAAGGTTGAGAAATTAGACAAAAATTCTTCAAATTGTTGAGAGACAGTGGACTACCCTGAATAGTGTTGCAAAAAAAAAGGAAAAGAAAAGAAAAGAAAAAAGAGAATAAAATGTCAATGGACACCCTAAGTCAAGTGTCGAGATTCACGTCAAACAGAAAAGGGAATGCCAAAGACACTTACCTAACACTTAGTAACCGGGTCTCTTCACCTAAGTCAAGTGTCAAGATTCGCGTCAAACGGTGGAAGGTAACAAAAAAAGTATGCATATCAAGTTTAGGGGTAGAAATCCACTGTCAGAAATGATAAAAAAAATACATGTCTGATTTTAAAAATCAATCTCAACTTATCAAGACAGTTTGCAAATGGAAGGATATATAAAATTTTTAAGCCATGTTTCTATAATATTCAAAATAAGACAGTGTTACCCCTTAAGCCCAATACCGATCTATACAAAGTTTGAGAATTCAATAATCAGGATGCTTAACTAATTCTGTAAGGGATGATCTTGAGATGGGAAGGATCTCTATGCTCAATGTACTTTTAAGGCTGCATTGCTAAGGGACTAGTAATGGTTAAGTTAGGAGGTGTAATAACTTTGTATTTTGATGCCCTAAGGGCATCAATTCAGGAGCATTTTCGACCTTAGAAAAGTCAAATTGTGTCATTTTCCCAATTAATTTCAATATTGTGGCCTTTGAGGGTGTCTATGCAATTTCTATGCAAAACTGGGAAGTTTACATGGCTGAAATGCAACTTTTGGGAAGTTGGTGCGAAGTCCAGCTGAGAGAGGGGGTGTTTTTGTGAAAAACTGAAAGCATGAGGGCGCCTCCTAGATACTAAATCTAGTTTGGTGCCCCTCCTACTGTATTAGCATGCTCCCCACGCCTTAGCAAACCCTAGGGCGCCTTTTAACCCATTCTTTTCACTCTTAACAAATCCTAGCCGCCCCTAACTGCTAAATCCTCACCTTCCGTCCCTTCTAATCTCCACCATCCATTCTAGGGTACTCTCTTTTTAGTATTCTAACCCTAGAAGCCACCTAACTTCTAATCTTCACCATTCTGCCTTTAGTCATTAAATCTCAGCCTTACATAATATTGGGTGCCTTCTCCTTTTCTTCTCAGCCTTAGGATCACCCTAGGACCATCCTAACCCTTCATTCTAAAACCTAGGGCACCCATATTTTTTCTAAAACCCAACTACTGCCCCCCTCTTTCTCTCTAATTCTAGTTATATCCACCATTCTCTATAAAAAGGACCCCAGGGGCCCTAGAGAAGGGGTTGGTTAATTCGCACATAGCAATCTGCAGAGTTCTCTCCTGTTCTTGCCGCCCCTACCCAGTTCGATCTCCACTTGTGGAAGTGATCAAGAAGTGTTCTTGATATTGTTTCTTGGCAGAAGAAGCAATTTGAAGTCATGCTCACCAACCCCTATTTGATTCTTGATGAAGAATCCTAGTTCTTGCTGAAGAGCCATCCTGTTGATCCTACTATAACATGCACTGTGTCATCTTCAATGGAAGTGGGTTTTGGTTTTCTCCTTGGCCATGAATACCTTCATTAAGAGTTACTACTACTTCGTATCAGGTATATCCCTCACTTCCTAATGGTTTCAGATCTGGTCCGGTTTTGTTTCAAGAATGATCATTGAAAATGCAATTTTCTAAAATAGGGAATGTGATTCCCAGATGGGAGAAAGAAATTTTTGAAATTTCGCCCAACCTTCCTGTAGAGTTCGGCCATCCATATGATGGATCTCTCATCCCTTCAGTGGTATCAGAGCCAGGTTCACATTCTTGAACCAAAATCGGATCTGATTTGAACCTACGCAAATAAGCAGAATCGGTTCTACTCGATTTGCGCAAATTAGGTTTTTTTCTGAGAATTCGGTTCTCAACAATGGGCGATTGATCTGAAAATTAAATCTTTAATATTCACTTATATATTTTGAATTGTTCTATTTCTATTTCTTGAATTTTGGACTATTCGTATGTAGGAGATCGAAATCTTTCTATGGCGCAAGAAATCTGTGCATCTGCGTTTTCTATTCATTCTCGGTATGTAATTAATTTTTTTTTTTAATTTTAGGCGGGATGTATAGGATTTGATTCTATTGTAATATTAATAGAAAAATTATGTTTCTCTATTTTATTTGATTGAAGACGAAGCTGGTTCACGTGGAGGAGAGAATTTGCACAGATAAGAAATCTACGATTTGCAGAAATTGAATCTGCAAGCTACAACTGATTTTTTTCTTGCAGGTTTGGATCCACACGTACAACCTATTGATGTGTTTGTTTGCTGATTTTGATTGTCATTTATGACTGTATTAAATTTTCAGATCATCTTCTTGAATTGAATCTTGAATTAAGCATCAAACCTCAAAACCCATTCGAACCAGATTGGACCAAACTAGTTGGACCAAATCTGTAGTTCGATGGGGGCTGTTCTCAGCCCTAAAATTTCCTTCATGGGCCAAGGGGTTGATGGTTAATTGCAAGATGCAATTCAGCTCACATCTGTAAAACCCAGTTTTAATTTTTTAAAGCTGCCTTAGCCCAATTCAGCATAAATGCTATATGGGTCGAACTACTCTTTGCAGTTCAGCCCATATACCTAGATAATATTAATTGGTAATATTATGGAATTAAATGGGCTTTAACTGTGGGTTTTATAGTTATTTAATTGATTGGATCGATTATGGATTTCATGCATGTGATGTATGGATGTGTTATGTGCTACGTACAGGGGCCATAAGCACTTGGTCCAAGCTGATTCGATAGTGGCTCTTTCGCACACCATGGCTGAATGCACATCATTGCCATGGTGTCCAAAAGATCATTGGATGATCTCCCTACTTGATGGTCCCCACATCAGCTTCCTCCCCAAGAGGAACCGTGCGGAACCCTAGTCATTTAGGGCCTATCTAAATCTGGCTTTATGAAAGTTAGTGGGAACCACTTTGGTTTGACCTAAATAAAACTAGGGCATAATTATTCGTTCCCTCCAGAAAATATAAGTGCATGTAATAGGGAGATTCATATGATGAACTCTCTAAAGGCCTTCCATCATTAGCATGAAAATGGGTCCTTCAGCAATGAGGAGATGCACCATAAAATTGGGCTATCCATTTGCTGTTGGATCTGTTGGATTGTTTCATAAGATGATAGGGGCGTCGTAAACCGATGTGGGAGGGGCCTATCCTAAAATTGAAGACTCTCTCACGATACCTTGGTGTTCACAAATATGATGGGTAAGCACTTACTAGACAAAAATGTTTAACGTAAAATGGCAATGAACCTTCTCTGGAAACAAACATTACCGAAACTACGTAAAAAATAATCCCCAAGAAGAGAACTCGTGATACAGTTAATCCCACATGCCTGTGGCATTACTGACTTGGCCACATTAACATAGATTGTATCACAAGGTTGGTAAATGATGATCCTTTGGATTTTCTAACTGTACAAGATCTTCCAACCTATGAACCTTGCCTTTAGGGTAAGATGACGAAGTAACCATTTATAGGAAAGCCTGAAAGATCTACAAGCACACTTAACCTTATACATACTGATGTATGTGGTCCAATGAATGTTAGGACACATAACCAACACATTTATTTTATAACATTTACTGATGATTTTTCAGGATATGGTTACGTGTACCTAATGAAACATAAGTCTGAATTGTTTGAAAAAGTTCAAAGAGTTCAGACAAGAAGTTGTGAAACAGTTAGGGAGAGAAATTAAGACCCTTCAATCAGATCAAGACGACGAGTATCTCTCTGATGAATTTAAGGTCTACTTAAAGGAAAATGGGATTGCATCACAATTGGCTCCTCCTGCTACACCACAATTAAATGGTGTGTCAGCGATGGGAAATTGGACTCTATTAGATATGGTCCATTCACTTCTCGTCCACTAAGAGTTACCCACATCCATTTGGGGTTTCGCATTAGAGACTGCAATTTACATGCTGAATCGGATTCCAACCAAATCTGTTCCTAACACTCCATATGAGCTATGGACCGGTAAGAAACCAAGTGTAAGACAATTGAAGATTTGGGGTTGTCCGACACATGTTAAAAGAACAAGTGCTGACAAATTGGAATCCAAGACTAACCGTTGCCTATT
Organism: Nelumbo nucifera; assembly: GCF_000365185.1. The sequence goes on from NW_010729408.1 coordinate 73,324, forward strand.
TATAGGTTATCCAAAGGCTCTATAGGTTACTAATTCTATGATCCAAAAGAGCAAAAGGTGTTTTGCAGTCGAAATGCCCACTTCCTAGAGGAAGATTACATCTTAAATAATAATCATCGGGAAGTTGTTCTTGATGAGGAGAGCCCAACGATAGTGGGAGATGTCCCACTAGATCCAGAAAATAACCAACCTAGAAGATCTACCCGGGTTTTCAGGTCTCCAATTCATTACATTTATGACCAAAAAAGTTACTTGGTGGAAGCCACGACCAGTGAAGAGGACCCCGTGACTTATTTGGAAGCTATGTTGGACGTAGATTCCTTGAAGTGGGTAGATGCCATGAGAGCTGAGATGAACTCAATGGTGACCAATGGAGTCTGGAATCTAGTAGATCTGCCCCATGGGGTAAAAGCAATTGGTTGCAAATGGATCTATATGAGGAAGAAGGGCCCCGATGGTAAGGTTGAGATCTACAAGGCTCGTCTTATGGCGAAAGGGTACACTCCAAAAAAGGGAATCGATTATGAGGAAACCTTTTCGCACATGGCCATACTTAAATCCTTTAGGTTCCTGCTAGCTGTAGCAGCATACCATGACTACGAGATTTGACAAATGGATGTCAAAACTACATTCCTGAATAGAGATCTTACTGAAGATATCTATATGCAGCAACCGCAAGGTTTCATAGCTGCATGTCAAGAACACATGGTATGTAAACTCAACCGATCCATATATGGACTTAAGTAAGCTTCTAGGAGTTAGAACATCCGGTTTGACTCTACCATCAAACAGTTTGACTTTGAGCAAAATCCAGATGAGACTTGTGTTTACAAGAAGACAATGGGAGATACGGTTACGCTCTTGATTTTGTATGTAGATGACATTCTATTCATTGGGAATGATGTAGTAATGTTAATTACGGTGAAAGTATGGCTTTCACAGCAATTCTCCAAGAAGGCTCCTACATATTGGGTCTTCGACTCTATAGAGATAGATTGAAGAGGATAATAGGATTATCCCAGTCTACTTACATTGACAAGATTGTCAAAAGATACAGCATGGAGAACTCAAAGAAAGGAAATGTTCCTTTCAAACACGGAGTCACTCTCTCCAAGGGTATGTCTCCCAATACTACCGAATGAAAGATATTCCCTATGCCTCGGTCGTAGGGAGTATCGTTGATGCCATGCTGTGCAGCCGTCCTGACATTACTCAGGTAGTGAGTGCGGTAAGAAGATACCAATCTAACCCAGGGCAAGAGCATTGGACCATTAAAATACCTTCGAAGGACAAAAGAGTTTTGTTTGGTATTCGACGGTAGTTCATTACAGATCGTCAAGTATACTGATAGTGACTGCCAGTCAGATTTAGATGGTAGAATGTCTACATCTGGTTACATCTTCACAATGGGGTCCTAAGTAGTAAAAATAACAGATTCCACAATCCAAGCCGAGCACATTACCGTAAGTGAAGCTGCCAAATGAATGAAGGTGTTCATTCTAGAATTTGGAATTCAGCACATCACCCATTCCACTATTGTTTGACAATACTGGATCTACGAGAGATTGATGTTAAAAGGTAGCATCAACGGAGAATGTGGTAGACACATTGACTAAGCTACTAGCACAGAAAGTATTTGAGAAACATGTAGAAAGTCTGAGACTCCATTTTGTACCCGATTGGACCTAAGTGCAAGTGGGAGTTGTTAGACAGTGTATGCTCTAAGCTCCAATCAGATTGATGTACATTATATAATTTATTGTAAATGAATAAAGTGCATAATTGATTCATGTGATTTGGTGTGCTTTTGTGTAATACCCTAAAACTGGACACATATGATACTCGTGTTAGTTTAGAATCTTCACAGCCGTTGGGTATATCTGGGGAGATTTGTCCTGCCAAGGCTGACATTGTTGTACCGCCAAATTGGTTGGGGTGGCTTGTCTCAGCTACCGAGGTTAGACCTGAGGTACATGCAGTGTGGATTTTCATGAAACCCTAAACTAGACCAAAATTCCAGTATTGCCCGAGACCTTTGAGATATATGGACAAAACTGGAATATATACCTAACCCCTAAACTCGATTATGATACTGCACTAGGTGTTGGRTTGGACTGTCTTTGATRTACCAATCAGTGAGATCCTTAGAGGGGGTCAAAACCTGGGTATGTTGGGATAGTCCAAGAATTCATATGAGTGGGTGATCATAGTGATAGGATCAGCCCCTTTGTCGGACAAAGTGAATAATCGGGGAATGCACTATCTTTGATGGAAACCCAAACTGTCGGTAGTTGATTTCAAACATTGAGATTTGATTTTGCAAAATATATTTATATAGAGATATACATATATATTATGGTTTCAAAGTGTCTACAAAAAAGGTTTTAATTCCCAAGATCCATGTGAGTAGAGAGAGCAACACTGTACCTTGCATCCGAGGGAGAGGTCCTCTCTTGTCAGGTAGTGTTTGATCATTAAGGGTTGAGAGGTTAAGTGTAAGACCATTGAGCGTAATACCTGATAGGCTAATCTTGCATCTACCCACAATAGCTGGACCCAAGGACCATTTAGTGTAAATGTTGGGCCCATTAAGAGCCCATGGTGATGGACTTAGGGGTTTACTATCTTCTACAGTGAATTTGGCCAGACCTTGTAACAAAGGCTGGGCTGAACCGATGGGGCTGATGTGTAGATCGATGTAAGGGTCCCACGCCATACAAAGAGAGCCAACTGGGTAGCAGGTTAAGAGGTAAGTGAGCACATAAGCTGAATGAGCCTAAGGCCCAATTTGAACTGGGCTTAAGGTAGTTAATTAAAAGGGGAAAGATCTGATTTATAATCTGATTAGGGTTAGCTGAAGGATAAGATAAGTCTTATCCATTCAAGAGTCCAGATCCAAATATCATATTTGGATCAAGAAACTCTCTCCTAATTAGATTAGGAGGCTGATCCAAAGAAGACTATAAATAGGGGGCGAATTCCTCAGTTTTACATACACACAACAATCTGCAAAGTTCTCCCCTGTTCTTGTTGCCCCTACCCAATTCGATCTTCACTTGTGGAAGTGATCAAGAAGTGTTCTTGATATTGCTTCTTGGCAGAAGAAGCAATCTGAAGTCGTGCTCACCAGCCCTTGTTTGATTCTTGCTGAAGAATCCTGGTTCTTGCTGAAGAGCCATCCTACTGATCCTGCTTCAACACGCACTGTGTCATCTTCAGTGGAAGCGGGTTTTGGTTTTCTCCTTAGGCGTGAACACCTTCATTGGGAATTACTACTACTTCGTATCAGGTATATCACTCACTTCCTATTGGTTTCAGATCTGGTCCAGTTTTGTTTCAAGAATGATCATTGAAAATGCAATTTTTTAAAATAGGGAATGCAATTCCCAGATGGGAGAGAGAGAAATTTTTGAAATTGACCAACCTTCCTGCAGGGTTCGGCCATCCATATAATGGATCTCTCATCCCTTCATTGTCTTGGATGTTCGTGATAGACTGATGGGGATGGGGATTGTAGGTATTGTGGTACCCTGATCCTTTCACATTGGATCTGGTGATTGTTCATGTTTTTCTAATGGGGATGCACAACGGAATTATTTGTTTTGGGATACCCTGCTTGTGGATAAGTGTGAACTTGTCAATAAGCATTCTTGCATTCGATTTAGTAGTGTTAATTGGATGAGAGTCGGAAGCATTAGTTTTGGGATACCTTTTGTTATCTGTGTGATTCAGCTCCCCTGTGTTTCTACAAGTTGCTTTCTGTTGAGTGGTACCTTTGTGCTGAATTGGTGGGTGAAGCTCTTAGCCCCTTGAAAATCGACAAAAAGCGACTTGTAAAAAGATAACTGCCCTGGTGCAATCTCAGTACACAGCCCCCCATTTGGTTGAAGGGAGTCCATCAATTATGAAATTTAGCCCCCCTGTTTCACGATGGGGAAATGCTTTGATGAAGACAACTGAAGCAGTGGTTTTGATTTTCAGCCCCCCTGTCTTTGGCAGCACATTACCTATCATGAAATATGCTTGTTGAATCAGTCATCTATGTGGGGGTTCCTTTCGGCTCCACTTGTGTAGGCGGATAATAGACAATGTTCCACAATCCAATTAGGATGGCCATTCGTTGTGGATGAAGCGTCATCTCACATTCGCCTGTCAGGTGAATCGGTGAGGCTGACCGTTAGGCGTGGATGACGTGGTATTCATCATGTCCCTCACATAACTGTCGTAATGCTTAGTAAACATGTGTCGGGCTTGGGTATGAGATGTGTGTTAGACAGTTTTGTATGCCCTTAGCTTCAATCAGAATGATGTACATTATGAGTTTATTGTAAATGAATAAAAGTACATATTTGATTCATGTTCCCTTGGTATGTTTCTATGTAATACCCTTAACTGGACACTTAATGAGACTCGTGTTAGTTTAGAATGTTCACA